>OMNW01000495.1:15217-37587 GCA_900303245.1 Selene dorsalis | reverse complement strand
CCCCCCGACTGTTCCTTCTTTAGCTCCCCCCGGAACACCGGCAGAGGTGGAGGTCTAGCCTCTGACTTCAAATCTAGTTTTCAGTGTCATCAAATCCTACTTGATACTTATTCAGGCTTTGACTTACAAATGTTTGAATTAAACATGTCTTCTCCTGTTCTGTTTGCAGTTGTGTAGCATCCTCCAAAAGTTAATAATGGCTTTATTCATGACTTTGTATGTATGACCACTTCTTAATTTCTGGTGACTTTAATGTCCATGTCTGCTATCAATCAAAACCACTGGTAGGTGATTTTTTAAATCTCATTGCTTTGTTTAATCTTGTGCAGTCTGTGACTAGCCCGTCGCACGAGAGGGGGTATACTCTATTGCTCCTTTTCCACTACACAGTTACAGCTCTACTTGGCTCGACTTGCCTCGCCTCGGTTTAGGTCCTTTTCCATTACAGAGCTGAGTACTTCATAGTTCCTCCTCAACGTGGGCGGTGTCATAATAGCATGGCTGTTACGGTTGCATCGTCTTGCTCTTTTTTTTAATCCTCTCGTCAGCTCCAAACACACTCTTTTGCACCTCGATTACAGGCCACAGTGTGCTTTTCGTGTGAAAGAATAACAACAGTCTCAGTACAGATCAGTGGTCTCTGTTGCCGGTGTGTTTTTAAAAATAATGGGTTTGATTCTCATGTTAGATGTTGTGCTCGCGACTCTTCCAGTGACGACGCTCTGGCCAATCAGTGGAAGGCAGTTGGTTGACGTCACGTTTTAGTATCGCCTCGGCTCGCTTGGAACCCGGGCTGAGGAGTTACCAAAAAAGTACCAGCTACCAGGTACTAAGTGCTGGTGGAAAAGCAAAAAAAAAAACGTGTAGACCTGTTGTGAATCGGGCCGAGTCATGCTATTGGAAAAGGGCCATATATCTTGTGCTGTCATATGGCTTATCTGTGTGAGTAAATTAAATCTGTGAAATGGCATGTATTTCAGGTCATTTGGCAGTTTTCTACACTTTCAATTCCATGTACGAAAGTTAAGTCCTGTGCCCTCTTACGCCATCTGCAGACAATTAACCCTCAAAGTGTCCTGAGATTCTCCGCCACGTGTAACGATTCCAACATTGATGGTACATTGGATGACTATCACGCTCTTAATGCTGATGAGCTTTTAATTACTTTTAATTCTACATGCACAGTCATGTTGTTAGTTCATGTGTCAAAGTCTCAGACAGTGATGTCATCACAGATAAACCTCCTGAATCTCAGCCTGAGGAAGAACGTCCTTGACCACATGCAGCCAATTACTGTATAAAAACCAAAGCAGCACTTTCCCAAACATGGTGGGGCTTTTTATTTTTTTGGTTTTATATATGATCTGTGAACAAGTAGGTACTTTTTATCATGTAACGCACGATGGCCAAAAGAGACTTAATCACAGACACAGTTGTTTAAAAGGAGAAAACCATAATTCAAACTAGATTTTTCTGATTAAAATAACTACTGTCACATGGATTTGTCTGTTCAAATGATTGATCTAAAAGAACAAAAAGACTTATGTTTGATCCTGACACCAACATTTTCATCTTCCTTCAGTATCACCAGTTGCAGGAAACTGTGATGACATCTTCTTTTCCTATTTTATCATCCAATAGAAGATAAAATACAAAATCTCTACAAAGTGAAAGCAGCACAGTAGTAATTCTTTTTTAAACAGCACTTAAAGTGTTACAGGCTGGATGCTCTTCTTTAAATTACAGTTGTGTCAACACATCACACTACAGACTTATGGTTCGGTCCTTTGAGACTGAGCCGCGACTGCAGGACTGATTCATATTTGCTTTGGAGGGATTACACAAGACTTTGCGCCAAGATTTTCTTTGTGGGATGCAGGGAAAACACCAGCATGCATTATTCTACTCTGGTGGGAGACGACAGAGGAGAATAAAGAGATGGATAGACAGTGAAAATACGGAGAGTGGGAATACAGACAGAGAGAGGGAGTGACAATAGAATGAAAGAGATGAGACGATCCTCTGAAGACCAGGCTTTGTAGTCTGTGTTGGTAATTTGGTCCACAGCTCTCCTCTGTAATTGTCCCTGTGATTAAATTTAGAAAAGGATGTTGATTGGTTCTTCATCTTTGATGGATTCTGTCTGTCTGTCACATGTGAAGTTGCAGACATCACTGACTACACAGATGAACCTTTGGCACAGAATCTCACCATTAGGCTGTAATAATTACAAATTGATCCACAGTAACGCCTGAAAGAGGACCACATTTACTTTATTCTCTACTCTGTTTCTTCCCAGTTTTGTTTTGTTTTTTGGGTAGTTTTTATCATCTCAAGCATGACATCAATCAATTATACAATACAAGAATGCATTTTTTGTTACTAGTTGGGCCCAGAAGGACTGGATCATTTGTGTTGTTACTGTTGCCTGAGTTCTACTTGCTCAGCCATGAGGGACTGATGAGAGTGTTTCTGTTAGATGCAGTAACAACAGCAGAATTCATTATTCTAGTTTAAAAAGCAACTGAATTGAAAATCGTGTGTTGCTGTGCTGTGACCATATCACAACAAAACGTACCCCTTTTTTCGACCAAACAGTCTCAGGTAATATGGAGCCACAGGAACGGAAAAAAAATCCCTTTGTGCCTTTGTGTGTTTCTGTTTGTTTCCACGGCGTCTGTGGCAAACTAATCTGACAACAGAGTACCAAACAACTGCAGTTTTCACACCAACATAGTCACTGGGGCTGTTGCTCTGTCACTTAGCATCTGATTGGCTTAGCTGCAGGTTATATTGGCTCCGGCTAATTTGCATCCCAATGCAGGTGTGTCAGAAAACCTGAACATCAACGAGATGGGAGAATGTAGAAGTTGTTAAATATTTATGCCCATCTGACCATCAGTCCTTCAATTATTATGACACGCTCAGCAATTAACCTTTACGAGCGGCAGCCAGTGCTTTGTGGATGATTTTGCCCCAGTTTTAGTCTCACGGGCAAAATAAAAGGTGTCCCATCTTATTGGAGGGTGTTGTTATAGTCTGAGACGGAGACTGCAGACAGTAGTATTAAATATGGAAATGTTTGTCATGAGACAAATTTCATCAAATAGTTTTAATTGAAGTTTTTCCTTTCTCGTTCATGCTCTACTGCTTCTTCCTTTCATAAGGTTTTAAATGTCAGTGCATTTTTGCTGTATGAATGAAATTGTGCATAAATTGCAGCAGCCCTGATATTCCTGACAGTGTACCCATCCAAATAAACTTAAAGCCATTTCACAACATGATAAAATGTCAAAATGTCTGAATATTTTGTGAAAGGACTGGATTTTCTGATTTCTTGGAAAAGTTGAAATGGGTTTTCTTTGCTAACAGCATTGAAAAATGCAGTAGTTTTTTTCAGGCTTTATTTGTTCAGAACACTGATGCCTCTGATGCACTGTGATAGAGGCAGGTATCTCAGAAACTGATACCCCAGGAGGAAAGAGAGAAAATATCTACTCGTAATTTGGGTGAACTGACCCCTTAAACAATTTTCTAAAGCCACAGTTTTTCATTCGTCATGCTAATCGTCTTTAACAACTTCATTCATTGTGTTTCCCGTACTTGTTGTAGCTTGTCAACAATGCTGAAACGCCCCCTAACAGTCATGCGTCTCAATACTGGTGATATGAAACTGTAATAGAATATCACTGTGTGACAGCAGATTGCGTTGCGTGTGTGTGTGTGTGGAAAGATATTGCTGCAGATGGATAATAAAGCAATCTGTTTCTGGATCTTGTAATTTAAAGAGCTGCTCATCCCCGGCCCTCCCTCCGCAGCTCATCTCCCATCTCATCTCCACCAAAATTAGATTGGAGAAAGGGCGTATAGCTGCATTCTCAGTGTGTGTGTGTGTGTGTGTGTGTGTGTGTGTGTGTCGGCATGGCATGTGAGTGTAGATATGCATTAGTATATGCACATGAACACGTGTTTGTGTGTACTGGCAGCTGTCTCTCTCCTTCTTTCTTCCTTTATCTCCCTTGAACACACACAAGGCAAACTTTCTCCACATTATCATAAATTAACATTATCATTCCGGGGTTCTGCTTTATTTGACTCTCATCTCACTAACGCTGATGTGTGACCACATATCCATGTGTCTTAAATGACTTATCGATTTTTTGCTCCCCTATTTCTCCTTCCGGTCCCTTCTCAATTTGCTCACCTGTTACTCTAGGGTGTCTTTGTGGGATAGATGAGTCATCCTGCCGTGTTGTGGGATATGGAGTATGCACGGAATTAAGAGGGGAATGAGCCTGTTTAACAGAAAGCCATTTCTCTTCATGGCGAGGCTGATGTGAATGGCAGCTTTGGGTAAAGTCAAAATGAAGATGCATGCTGTCAGTGGAAAAGGAGATGATGACACGTGTGCTGATACAAAAAACGTCTCTGTAAAACACACATAATCCGTTGCCTGATTATAATCTCTTAATCAATCCACTCTTTCATTTTTTGTATTGCAGACTTGATAGAGACTTGATAGAATCGAAGTCTTAAATATCTTAAAAGGTGCTGAAGGAATCATTCATATTTTGGGTAAAGATGCACATTTATCAAAAGATCAATATCAATGTCAGGAAGGAAAAACAAAAGCATACACACGGGGAGAAAGAGGAGTTACAGAATCACAAAGACCCAGCTCCTTCCTTGAGGTCAGGAAACAGGTTTTTGTTCCCTGGTGGTCAGGTTCCTCCCGAGGGTGTGGAGGATAGCCACCATAAATGGCAGCCCTGCATTTCTGTACAACAACAATTCAAAACCAAACCAAGCATGCCCCATCTTTCTATCTACCCCACTGGACCATAACAAACCAAACACAATCCACCTCCCCAGCACTACACATTCCTCTCATCGACGGATGATCCTGATTCCCCCTACCCCCTATCTGTTTTCTGCCTGGACTCCAAAACAAAGAAATAACATGCTAGCAAGCTGTAAATCTACCTGATTAAAGGAGGACTCTATTGATTTAGCATTTCACCACTATAATGGCATCACAATGAATAATAACAAAATGGAGGAAAATCAATGCAGCAGAATCAGAGGTATTGTCTTTTTTATTATGCTGTTATGTCGAAGCCTAACGCTTCCATTCCCCACAATGCAACTCCAGATCGAGTTGTATTATCAGTCCCTCCAGAAAAACGTGATTATGCGATCGCATAATTCAACGCATAATCAGCCAGAGTCGTATATTATGCATGGGGTTGCAATTTTTGAAAGACGCCGCACTTTCACCGCATAAATCACAGATTTCCTTGCAAAATGCACAAAATATGTGGGGCTTGCATGATTTCATAATCCCTGAATTTCCACTGCAAAAAAGTAACGTATATCTTTGAGAGTTGAAAAATTCTGCATGCACTTTCATCGCAAAACATTTGCATAAATACCCTGCATATTCCACTGCATTTTTTAGGAAAACCTGATGCATAATCAAGGACTTTTGCCTGTATCATTCACAAAACCACACCACATTAGTTGAGGTTGTGTTTCTCTAAGTCCACAACCACAGGTTTTCCTTAGCTTTCGAAGTCAGTCAGTCTTAATGCAGCTCCCAGAGGGACCATAAAATCAATCTGTATCTGTGTATGTTAAACTCCCTGAGACCTGTAAACACACTCTGATGTGTAAGATGAATGTAATTTAGCGTTGTGTATGTCATTTGTTTAACCTACATGTGCAGGAATAAATGTGTACTTTTATGGGGGACCTTAAAACCTTGTATGGCAAATCCTCCTTTACACCGAGATAACAAATCCACACATTTATGGTATATAGGACACAGAGCTGCATACATTGTACTTCAAAGGCAAGTATACAGCATTACATTTAAAGTCCTTAAGTGTTTTGTCCTCATTCCAGCTTTTCACTTAAGTTCTGTTAGTATGAATTAAAAAAATTGAAACATGATCCACAATTCAGTACAGTTAGAATAAAGTTTTAAACAAGAGTTGACACGGAGTATATTTACTTATTTACATGGTTAAATTAATGGATTAAAGCACTTTCTCTCATTGCTCTGACTCCATCAACAAAGTCAGAAGATTTAATATGATTAAAATGTATGTGTGCGTGTGTGTACCTTGGTTAGTGTCAAAAATGTTGACATTCTTGGTGAACTTGGAGCTCTGGTGACCTCCTCCCTGACGCAGTCCTCCGAGCAGACACAGCCTCCCAGCTGTGTCCCACAACACGCCACCATATGAACGTTTACAGGGCATCATGGGTAGCGTAGTCCAAGAACGAGCTTCTGCATCATACACTTCAAAGGCCTTCACAGGTCTCTTACACTGTCGTCCACCTTTAAGATTTAAGAAAAACGAGCAGCATGCAGCTGTTTAGATGTTTGTAGAGTGTGGACTGAAACTGCAAAACAAAAAAAAGCAGTCTGTTGTTGAACACACAGAGGAAAAGTGTTGTAGCATAAACACAAACCATACTGGGGGTTGTACCTGCCACATAGAGCTTGTTCCCAATCAGATTAATGTTGGCATCATAGCGCGGCGTTGGCATGGATGGAAGTAGAGCCCAGACGTCCTTTCGAAGGTCATATTGCTGCAGGATGCTACGAGGGAGCAGGTCAGCACCCATTCCCCCCACAGCCAAAGCCCGTCCATCTGCACACACACACAGCCAGACTTTCTTTCACAGGGCTTTCATATAACTAGGCCTTCTTTTTCATAAAATGCATTTTATGTATTTGAGTTTATTCTGAGAAATTTCTGTCTGTCATAACCTTCCCCAAAAATGTTACTCCAACAATAACAACAATCCCCAGCTGGTGGAAACACCTCACTGCCACTTTATGAAGTGCTAAAAATCTGCCAGGCTACAGAGCCGGCTGAGAAGATAGCTCGTGACGAGGCAAGAGACTGTGACAGACATGAGGTGCACAGAGCATATGCAGCAGCAGAATAAAAATGCAGAGTCCACGTCTGACACTTTTGGTATGACACCTCTAGCATAAGAATGGAGGCAGGTGAGAGGGTGAGACGGTGAGAGTGCTAAAACAAAAGAAAACAGCATTAATCATCAGACTGCAGAGAAAAAGAGCTGCAGGGAAACAATCTGCATTTTTATTATGTTTTTACTTTATCAATTTTTCATGTTTTTCATTATTCAGTCTTCTATTTTAAATTTAAACCTCAGTGCATCAATGTTACATAAATAACTGGGCAAAAAAGTTTTGCCAACAGGTTATATTCATTCTGAGGAGAACAAAAGCTCATTACCTTACATTCATCGTCCAATATCTGGAAAATAATAATCCTACAAAACGTCGATAAAAATGGCATAATCTAGTCAATTCTGTGACTGAGTATCCTTTCAAAAATGCCATATTTGTTTTAATTTTGCCTTATCGATCATTTTGCCCCACTATTTGTCTCTCTTCCAGCTGCTGGGAACGAGTGTGTGGATGAGAACTGCAAGCAAAGGGCGAAGGATCGAAGATTGGTCAGAGAGAGCGAGAGAGAAGCAAGATGGAAGCCCGTATGCAGCCAATAAGTCTGTGTGTGTACAGCATCTATCTGTGTTCCTGCAGACACTGACAAATGCACCAGTGGGCTGAACACAAACTCATCCATGGCTGACGACAGGACTGGTTTTTTTGTTGTGGTTGTTGTTTTTTTTTAATATAGACCAGTGGATGAATTCCAAACTCACACCAGGGTCCAAAAAAACTGCTCCACTGGAATCAAACTGGAAAACTTACTCAAGACTGCACAGCTGAAAATGAAAGTGTACTGAGGTGTGGTTCCTACAGTACGTTCAAACTTAAACTCAGTCCTGAGGTCCAGTATTGTACAGACAAAGGAGGACCACATACCTATATTTACTCAATAGCTGTGTTTTGTTTGTTTAAATCTTTCAGTTTGTCTGTTTGAATTCTTCAGGTTCTCCTTAATATGAAAGATATTACATGTATATTGTATTATTTATTTTCATTTAAAGTATTCAGTAAATCATTTCAGTCCTACGTGATGTTTAAATAGAGGGGTGATGAACAAAGAGCTGTGTCGGTACTTCTTGATGGTGTGCCCCTTCCACATGCTAAATATCAACACAACCACTACCAAACTTATTATTTAGGTTTAATATTTTATAAATAAAGATCCTCTGACTGAGTAGCAGGCATGTCTCCTTATTTTAATATCATAGAACAAGTTTAGAGCTGCAGTAGTTGTAATAGCTATCTGCCTTTCTGGTCTCAGGCAATCACACAACACCACACCCCACTGTGCAATTAGGACACAAGTTATCAGTGTGAACAGTTAATATATTGTGATCCATACCTTTTATGGTGATGGATATACCCATCAGGGCCTCCCGTAGAGAGTTCCTCTTCCTCCACCTCCCCTCCTCTGTGTTGTACATCTCCACCACCTTCAGGGGGCTCTGGTCCTCTCCCACGCCTCCCACCACCAGGATCTGCTTCCCAAGAATGGCCACAGCTGCTCCAGCACGAGGGGTGGGCATAGGGGCCAAACTTATCCAGCGGTCCCCCTGTAAACAGACAAGGAGCTGCATTAAGGAGAAGCAGGTGCATACAAACCCACAGACAACAGGTCAGCAGCTAAAACATCTGGCTAAAACATCTCTTTGATGAGTAAAGTGTTGAGCCTTATTCTTTATCACACATGTTACACACTTATAAACAGGACAGAACAAATGTTTCACTCAAGGTAAGAACATAAAACTTTCAGAGTTCTTCACACATCAATGTGTCAAGCAATGCATTTTCTATAATTTATAGGTTTTTCTCTTTTACTGTGAAGCTCTTGAATGTGGGGATTTACTTCTTATATAGAGCAAAATAAAGAGCTGTTTCCACTTTAAATCAATTCGTGACAGTGTCTTCAGGAGGCTCAAATGTAATTTATATTCAAATAAGTCATGATATATTCATAAGGTGAAAACTGAAGTGCAGCTATATACAGATGGTACTTTGATTTAGGAAGATAAAAAAATGATCTATAAGCTATTACACATATTTGAGTGTATGGATGGATGTGCCCCAATTTTCTGTGGCTTTTAAATTTTTGAAAAAAAAAAGAGAGAGAAAGAGAGAGAGAGAGAGAGAAAAGCACCCTAAACTAATGTGTTCACCAATTTATTGTTGCACTTCCAAAAGCACAGTCATTCTTCTATTCTGCGCAGTCATTCTTCTAGTCTGCTCCTCCTTAGGGAAGAGTGAAACATCAGATAGGCACCGTATCTGATGTTTCACAGTATCTGATGTGGTTGGATTTGCTCGGTACCTCAGGAGAATAGAGCTCCATGCTGGGGCACGGTCTCCCTGCGGTGTCGCATCCCCCCAGCATGTACATCTGCCCCCCCACCTCAGACAGAGTGTGGTAAACACGACCGGTGGGCAGTCGTGCCAGGCTCTGCCAGTGAAACTCTTGGGCTGAAGGTACCGCCATGGCTTCAGCGTCCCAGGGAAAGACTGGAGGAGGGAGGGGTAGAGGGAGGAGGAAGAGGAGGAGAAGGCCTGGGAGTTGGGAAAGTTTCGGAGGTGGATTGATCGAGGGAAGCTGAGGTGACGGAGGTGTTAGAGAGATGGAAGAACGTAGACTCAGGGCCCCAGGGTGGAGAGGAAGTTCTTCATTGTGACGGTAACGCGGAGATGGGCGGTGAGGGTGTCGGATCAGTTAAAGACCAAGGTGAGGTCTTCCTCCCAAGGGACGGTCTGCTGCCTCAAGCTGAGCCCTGGAGAAGACACAAGGAGGAAATGAGTTTAACAGCAGAGCAGAGCATAAAAGACTGAATCAAATCTTGTGAATATTTTCTGTTGAGTCACAATGGTGAATATTTGCAATAACCTTCGAGATAATAACCACATATATACTTAAAGGACCAGGCAAATTCAACCTCCGGCTATCGTTTTCCTCATATTTTAGGTCTAAACGAATGAATCTGAAGATTTTCTTTTTAATTGCTCCTGTTATGCAGTAGTTCTGTCTGTCCCCGCATCACCACAGCAGCGTATAATGAGAATAAAAAAACAGAAGAAGCCCCAGATAGCATGATAAACATATCGGACAGCTTTTATTTTGAAACAACATGCGCGGAGTTATCTGATGTATCGGGGGAATGCAGAAAACTTTAATTTGGATGACAAGCGCCTTGAAGTGTGT
Source organism: Selene dorsalis (assembly GCA_900303245.1). Taxonomy (NCBI): domain Eukaryota; kingdom Metazoa; phylum Chordata; class Actinopteri; order Carangiformes; family Carangidae; genus Selene; species Selene dorsalis. Next base: position 27,406 of record OMNW01000495.1, on the reverse strand, counting down.
GTTTGCATGGGGGGCGGTTCAGATGTAACGTCTTTTGCGCACACGTGCCATGCGCACGACACACATTCGGCCATTTTGTTTTTTCGCGGACGTGCGCGAAAAAACACACAGCTCGATGGATTTGCTTATCCCGCCGGTGTTGTGTCAGACCAGTTCTGCTCCGTTTGAAAGGAAAGGAAGCCTGTATGTGGAAAAACGTCGCCTCTGAGATGTAGAATGTGTATTATAGATGAGAAACACACATTTCAGGACCCATGTTCTGTGATTTTCAACTCCCTTCCAGAGGGGAAACAATACCTGATATTCTCAGCTGTAAAGGGTAGGCTAAGTATAATCACAGAAGGCTGGGAATCACAGGACATGTCTGTTCTTCAGCAGTGTAAATCTCAAGCATATTCAATGGGTCTATCATAATAAAAAAGTCTATGTCTACGTCATTTCAGTGAGCCAATGCAGAGAGAGGAGCTCTCTCTCTCACACACATTGCAGACACCTTTATTAGCCTAATTTGTGTGTAGTGTACAGTTTAGGTAGTGTACTTGTGGTTGTAGGTGTCACTTTGATATGATTACGTAGGTACAAGCTAGAGTGGTCAACGCATAGTTTTGCATAGTGATGCATCGTCAAACACTGTGAACATTTTCTGCAGCTGACCCCGCCACATTTATCTGTTGTGCTGCAACATTTAATACACAATTAAATAAGCTCATTAAAAAATAAGTTAATTACATCATTATGTAGTACTTTGTAAAATTAAAAATGGCAAACATCATGTGGTTACAGCTTCTCCGCTGTAATAAATTAAATGAATATATTAAACATCGTGGTGTTTGAACTGTTTGTTGAAACCATCACCCTGGGACTGGGCTGACTGAAATTGTATTAACAATTCATTTATTAATCAGGAAAATCAATACCAAATTATTTCATGATGAAAATAATCCTGAGTTGCAGCCTTATCTGACGGCTACAGTTATTTGTTTCTTTACAAACAAAAAACAAATTACGAAGATTAGGTTTTTCTTCATAATGAACTCCTTAACGGTTAACCCACAATAGGACTGTTGCCTGATTAGTACTGTTAATTAACAGCAAAAACATCATTGGCATCAACACCATCTGACTCATCCACTGTAGGTCAACACGTTGCTATTTCTCAATGCAGACCAGTAGATACAGTCTGTCTGCTGCTGAGGACCATTGTCAGACTGTCTGACTGTGAATTTAATCAGATTCTTTCAATGGCCACATAAATTTGTATCAAAAGTTGTATGTGTTCCTCACTAAGCAGGATGCAGGCTTCTTCTTCTGCAGCACTGAAGCTAAAAGGAGCATCGTCGCCATCAACCGTGACACCTACATGTTCACCTTATTGAGATGAGAGCACAAATTATAGTAAATATCAATCTGATTCAAATCTAAAATGAAAGTGAACCATCACAAAAGTAAACAACAGTCTTCATTTCATTTATTGCTGATTCATATGCAAAAGAAATCATATTGTGATACAACCGTGTTCCCTTACATCTAAAGAATGTGACTTGTAGCCCAGGGCCTGAATTCCCACAATGCTTCATTTACAGTATGTTGTGACATGTTACATATTTTAATTGGTGCTCATACAGCTTTGCAGTTGTCAATAATTCAATTCATGGTGCAGCTCTGCTTTCATAGGGCTGAACTGTGGGAAGAAAATCCTCTTCATTATCATTATTCAAGTCCACCACAAATCAGCAGGTCGGCCCACGTCGCTAATATTCGGTGTATGACAGCGCAAACCCGATTACGTGTTTACAAGATTACAAGGACTCACTTCTTATGTCATTTGTTCAGATTTGTTTAACAACAAATCTGGCAGATTCATGTGTGTCTCATTAAAATGAGACATCCGGGCTTAGAGCTGGTTACGTTCTTATCCTCTAAATGAGAGAATAGTGCTGACACCCTGATGAACATACTGTATTGTCCTGTCACATCACTGTAGTGACATGCTTCTCATCAGAGACTCTCGCAGTATCATGATTAGTTTACCCGCCTCTCGTTTCAACATTACATCACTGCGCCTGTGTATGTGGAACTGAATATATACCTCTTCCTCCTCCATGCTGTCCTCAGATGAGCAGCAGATGTAGTGTAGCTGAACTGATGCAGCATTTCTCATGTCTAAGTTTCCTTCCTTGTCACTGTGATGTCGTTCGCTGCTGTTTCTCTCCCGTGTCATCCCTCGGGAGCTTTCTGTTTCCTGCATCTAACCCACTTCTCCCGCTCTGTGTACGCTTTCCAGCGAGGTACGGGGGTGGAAGCACCCAGAATAAATCCACAATGCACTGCAAACCTAATTCTGACTACATCACACACGCACCACATCACCTTAAACGCACCCAGTGCTACAACCTTATGTGTCACATGGGGGGGGGAATAACACCAGTCATTACTGCCAAAGTCAGGTGTGTTGTGAGGTCAAAGAGAGCAGATCTAAGTGAAAATGTGACTGCTGTTAAATTACACGGCTGCAATTTAACAAAGTCTCTCAGCGGTTTATCCTTTACGCCTCACTTTTTTTTTTTAAATACATGCCCTACTACCTTCTAAACCTCCGCCCCCTCCCATATTTTTCCCCATCTCTGCCTTCATTTTACCGTCACGCTTTATCTACCTGTCACAGCTTTGATCATCTCACAGACTGAGGAATAAAGGACAGAGGGTGAAGATAAAGAGAGGACTGTCCTTCAAAATAAAATCTCCCCATTCTAATGTGTGCGGGTAGGTTGCCAAGCAACAGTTAAGCTCTTCCCAAGAGGCACGGCTTTTGTTTTTTTTTTTTCTTTTGCACATGATTGCTTATCGCTTGGTTTGCTGTTAATAATAGCTTATGAAAAAGGATGAAAAACAAATAAAAGCAGTCGCTCTCCGATAGGCTGACCCCGGAAGGCGTGCACTTGCTAACGAGGCAGGATAGGTCTCTCCCGGCCCAGCTCACAGAGTGCATTAATTGCAATCTGTAACCGATTTGGTTCGCCACATCGTTTTTTTTAATTAACTGCATGAACAGCTTGAGATCAACAGTAAGCCCACCAGCATCATCTAAAGTCATTTACAATCAGCATGCCTCCAACTTGAAACTTTTAATTAGGTTGCGCAGTTACCCTGCCCCCCATCGCTGCCTGCATTCAGGGACCCCCTCCTCTTTGAATGTAAAGCTATAGAAAGCCATTATTAAATGATAGTGAAACTGATGTGAATTTCACATCATGTCTTATCACTGATTAGTGTCTTATCAACCTTCCATCCATGCCTGAATGACAATAACCATGATTTATGATAAACAGGTTGTAGTGGAGGAGGAACATCTAAACTCAGTCTGTTGGTTCTGCTGCTCATGGACCTTAGACACATGAATATGCAAATGACTGAGATTGCAAAAGCTAACCTGAAGCCAAGGCACAAATCCAACCAGTAATAACATTTAATACAACAAATTGGAATATTTGAGATGACTTAACTGGATCCAACTGCACTGCTATGTGAGTTAATCCTTTATTAATCAGACCTGGAAGGAAGAAATCCAGAATTACTCTTCCTCAGGAAAGACTTACATTAGGGAATCAGATTGAATTAACTGACACATTTATAGTCACATTATTAATTTCTCATGGTGTTGTTGTCACATGTATCATGAATAACATTTTCCAAATGCATGTTCGTTAGTTCAAATCTTATTGAATTTTACTGAGTAAACCAGCCTATGACTTTTTTACATGCTATAATGCTCACCTAACTCTGTGGTGTTTATCTATTTGGTTCAGCAGTGGGAGCCAATCAGAACCAAGTCTAGGTTTGTGATTTATAACTTGAATTAAAGGGGAAGTACACTGATTCTACATATAAAAATCTGCATTGGCTTCAAAGGATGATTTCTGAAATGTATTGTGATGAATGTAACAAAACAATAGCAACGCATTGGACGTATAGGTCCTTAAGATTAAAATAAACATTCGGCTACATAATATTTTTTAACAACAACTTGAATTTCTGTGTGGGGGTCCTGTTGGGACGGTGAGGGTGTCTGTTGGTGAGGGAGGCGTCCTCCCAAATACACTGTAGGGGAAACACTGGAAATTATCTTTTTGTTTTTGTTCTCTGTGTGAAAATTACGCAACCAGTTAGCATACATGCACGTATCTAGGTCATTACAACAGCAGCCAATGCAAACGATGCCTTGATGCCTGAACAACCAACAAACAATCAAACTGGAGAGTAATAGCTTTAGGATAAAAAAAAAAAGAATTGGAAAAACAAGACTTGTTGGTGGACACCCACGAAGCGCATAGATTTGATGAACAGATTTTTGCAATACAAAAAATCCCTGCTCATTTGAACTCGGGCTCGGAGACATCATAACAGACAAACTGCATTTGCAACTGGGCATATAAACCAGGCAAAGGGGATGTAATGAAAGACCCTCAGGCTCATATTAACCAAATATTTTACTCGACTGAGTGACTTTTTTTTAATAATGATGAAAAATAGATGCCGGTAATCCTTGATACTCTCCAATATAGCGGCAGGTTCAGCCTTCAGAACAAAATTATAAACAGAAGTCATCTGCGAAGATGCAAATGACAATCTCCTCTGCAGCGAATTCTCTTAGAGGTTATGTTTAGGTTCTGGTACAGCCAGACAGTTGAACATGTGTTCTTGCAAATAGCTTGTTCAGATTTAAACTGTAAAAAAAAGCATTTATATGTGAACAATGTGCCTGTATAGGCACGACAACCACTGTGTCTTTTTGCCCTCCATCACTGCGACAGGAAAAGTGACCACTGTTTATATTTTCTCTCTGTGCATTTATAAATACATAAGCCAAGATTTTTTTTCTGTTAAGTAAGTAACAGTATTATCACTTCAAATTAAAATGACAGGAAATTATAGACCCAGCCCATCATTATGATTCAAAGCAAATAAAACACAACTTCTGATGAGACCCTACTATATAGCACAATCTAATGATTCTTTTTATTTGGTCTCTGGTCTATCCTTCAACTTTGTGGAAGTGCAGTACTAAAAATGGACTACCCCTTTGAATACAAAACGTTTGTTAGAAAAATTCAATACATAGCAACTAGAAGCTTTTTGGTGTTCTTAAAAGGTCTGTGAGTACCCTACTGCCAACAAAATCCAGAAAAAAATGCTGCTTGCACTTTTATTTCAGATAAAAGGGTAGTCTGAGTCCGGAAACGCAACCTGATGCCAAAACAAGTGCCAAAATCACACTACTCCTGTGCATTAGCATGTCTTTGTTTTGGTTGGTTTTACAGGATTATCTGTGAATGTAAATCCCGAAAATGGACAGTAAACAGCATTCATGGACATTATAGTGTTCAACCACACGCTGAGGTTTAAATATTAAGGATGAAAAGGACCATAATCTGCTTTTACCACAACATTACAAATATAGCAGCGATATTTAACCTGCTGTATGGTTTGAATTCTTTAGAAACATCCTCCTTCCCAATATCTCTCCTTTAATCCTCCTTTCAAGTCTGTCTTACAGGTCTGGCTGTGATTTGGGAAAAGGCTTTAATAACCTCCTACACCAGGTTGTTTTTAGCGTGGTAACCTATTTTTCATCATTTAGAGGTCAGATAAAATGCCTGGTGTGCTTTATTCTGGTCTACAACTGACCCTCTCTCTAACTCTCTCTCTCTCTCTGGATGCAGGCGGTTCAGCAAGGGATCATTTATTGACTTGTATTTAATTAGTCTGCAGTATTTAAATAGCGCATCTGTGCTGCAGTCTGGGGCTGTCTTCAGTACACCACCAAAGTTGCCAAAATTTGTTAGTGTGTGCACGTGTGTGGGCACTTACATAGATGTGTGTACATGTGTGTGTGTGTGTAGAGGTGTATAAATATGCAGAAGAAGGTGCCTGAGCTTTATCAGACTAACAGCTTTTCACACTGGCCTGGTTTTAACAATGCTGAATTTGTACCGCAGAGCTTAAATAGCAGTTCCATCTCCCTGAATCTGATACAATCACCACTGCTTTGGCTCAAACAAAAGCCTTATCTGGTTTAAGTTCAGCGCAAGCCAGCTAATTCGTAGCAACCACCTGCTGTTGATACAGATCCATTTAAATTTAGTGGCAAAAACTCTTTGCAGAGCAAAGATACACAAGAAAGTGAAGGCACAGCAGTTCTCGTTTATCACCGCTGGCTTTGGAGTAAATAATCTGACATTTTCATATCAATAAATGTGATTCATTATTTTCCTCAGCGAAAAAAGAAAACTAAACACAGTGGATACAACTAGCAGTTTCTCTCCTCTCTGTATGAGAATGGGTTCAACCAAGACAATGAGACTTAAATTTATAGTTGGTAATCATGTTCAGAAACACTTTTTGTTATACTGGATGAAATGGTCCTTCTATCCCAAGAGTAGTCAATACCTTATGTATTCAGAGAAAGGAACGAAAATAATCAGGCCTCTGTGGCAGCTGCAGGACTAACAAAACTCTGACCAATCCCTGCTTTTCAGTCCGAGAAAAACAGATGCCTTCATGTCTAGTTCTGCCTACGCCCAATCAAGCTGCCATCTCTCTCCCTCTGCGTTTCCTCAGCAGACCACTGCAAATTCTGCTGAGGAAACGAAATGTTTGGTGGCGATTTGGGCATCTACAAAATTTCAAGAAAAGCTAGAAAGCAGTACAAGAAAGAGCACGCTGTACGCCAAACCTGCAGAAGACATGGCCAAGGCTAGGTTCACTTGAACAGCAGACCAAATATTTAATTAACTTAAAAGTAACGAAAGTACTCCAACTTTGGTTACACTTAAACTGGTGTGAATGTGGACTGGTTTGCGAGAAAGCACCAACACTCTGAGACTCCAGAGCCACAGCCAGAACTGTGTCTGTCTGAAAGCAACCACAGATATCTGGTGGTGGTGCCAACTGGCGCAGTGATGAACCTGTGAGAAAGTCTGGATGGAGAACTGTTCTCAGCAACACTGCAAACACTGCAGTCAATACATCCTCTCCTCACTTGCCATTTTCCTGTATTTCCCACACCACACCTCTGGTTAGTTTACTACGATGGCTTCCTGTTGCTGCTCACATCCAGTTCACAATCAACACATTTACCACAAAAGTGCAACACATTTTATCTACATGGAGAGTGATGCATACTAATAACAGCTAATTGATGGATGAAATAGACCAGAACTGTACTTCAGCTCTCAGGCATGTACATCGTTATGTAAATGTTCATCATAATTTAAAATGTTGATTTCACATTAAATGAGTCTGAGTGACTTTCATGTGAATACAGTAATATTACAAGGTCAGACCCAGTAGCGCTTAGCAACTTAGTAAATGCACAAGGCAAAATATGAACTGAGAGAGATTTAATGTTAACTTTCCTAAAAGCGCTCTGTTGCTGGTCTGTTTTGCTTTCCAACTACATATATTTTCAATATTTCTGCAGTCCACTTGGATGAATGATAAGTATCCAGCAAAACTCAGAATACAGAATGTGCATTTAGCATTAGGTGTTAACTCAACTTAACACCTAATGCTAAATGCAGTGTAATGATAAGAGCGTCCTTCATGCATGAGACAGTCATTAAGTAATGCTTCAACAGCTCAGTTTTTTAATGATTTTCTGATACATCGTAAGAAAAGGGAAGAAAACACTTTTCTTCCTTCACCTTATTTTTTCTTCCCCTCTGCTCCCTCTTACACACAAGGTACTAAATATTGCACAAGCATCATTTTTTTGTGCAAGTGTCTTGTCCTGCTGGGATACGTTGATGAGGACCATTTAAATACACTATCAGTCACAGATCTCTGAATGACAAATAGCAATCACTCAGGCAGCTTAATGAAGCCACCAGTGTTATGGATTCCCTGACATTCAACTACAGCATCACAGCTGACAGTCCCTAAAAGCTGTGTAATTAAAAAGATGTAGGTCAGGTTGGGCTTTCTTGAGGCACAGAAACTGGTGCTTTTTGTTTCCAGCTTCTTCTTCTTTTTTTCGACTTAATAGAAAAATAGAAGAAGAACCAAGAGGGAAGTTTACAGTGCTTGAGCAAAGTAAAGAAACCTAAAGAAAGTCAAACTTCTCGAAAAGAAAATGCAAAGAAAGCAAGGCACTGCCCACGCACTATTATTGACAGGTGATCTCGGCATACTGCAACACGGCAACACTACAACAAAGAGAGTTGAGCAATAAGGATGGAGGTGGAACTTGTGGATTGCCACTGGGTAGGATTTACAGGACAGCGGCCCTTGTTTTCTCTGCTTTACAATACACAGTGCATGACATTTAGACAGCCTCTAAACTGTAGCAGCTCAAGACACAGAAGCTTCTTCTTCACCATGCGAACATACAGAACATTCCAGTGTGAACGCATTCAGCTGACAGATCTACGGCCCGGCTCCTCTCAGATGACTGAATCACCACCTTGTTCTCAGCAGCGGCTGCAGACATCTTGCCGCCGGTGAGCTCCGAGATTAAATGAAGCTCTGGGTTACCTGGCTGCACAGCTCGGACAGGATTAGGTGAATGTGCTGCCTTAACAGAGCAGAGCAGAAACCTAAGGTCTTAAGGTTTGTGGGCTGAAGAAAGTTGCTCAACCAAGACTCTCGTCTGAATCTGAGCTGACCTCCGGATCAATAGGCCAGAGGGAGAGACGGCATCCCTCAGCCTCTAGAGAGCAAAGGGAACCAGTGGCTGCTCTCTTTGCTAATCTTATCTCTACTGTGCACACATAAACACACTGTGCGCTATCTATAATAAATCACCCTCAACAGACAAAAAGAGTCTATTGGAAGAAATAACAATGCAGACTAATAATGTTGCCACAGCCCTGGAGCACCACTTTCACCTGCTGCTTTCACCAGATCTTCTTTTAGCTCTGCTGCTGCTGCTGCTGCTGGCCAGCTCACTATGAATGTTGTCATTTACATATTTTACACAAGATTGAAATGGCAAAATGCTCCAGCCCAGCTGTTCCCGTGTCTGTGTTGGTACTGATGAAGTAAATTAGCAGGCTAAATCTGGCAACACAGGGTCCAGATCCTATAATGAGAGAGCTGAGACTAAATCAGTTGTGGCTGATTGTTGGCTGGGGCTGTTGTGGAGCAGTTGGCGTTTCTCTTATCTGCCTTTAAAAGGCAAACAACTCACTCTGTTTCCCCCTTCTGGCTTGCCCGTATGTGTTTTTGTGTGTCTTTTATTTGTGTGTTCTGCTAACAGATGCTGTAAAAGTGAGAACATTGTCACCGTGGCAACTCGTGTCAAAGAGGAAAAGAAGGGAGCACCTTTTTCCTTGACCTGCTCTGGTGTTCATGTCACTGTATAGACAGGCTGACCATCTCTTGGTAAAAAAAAGATGTTCCACTTGGAAACACAGAGAAAGTACATTTTACCAGAGTGGATTTATTATTTAACTTTTAAAGCTGACATATGCATAAATACTATACATATTATTTGTAGGTTAGGCTCAGAAATCTTCTGGTTTTATCAACAGATCTTAAACGCTGAAACCACATTTACACAAATCGTAAAGAGAAAATGTCTTCTGATGAACTTTTAGTTCTGTAAAAAAGTAATAAAAACTAAAAAGCAAAAACTGACCGCTCCTATCAATTTCAGTTTTTATTCTTCTCAATTAATCCTCATGATTTCGCCATTTTCACAGCAGGACCATCCAGGGACCAAGTGAATGAGCCAACGTGCAGTCGCCGCCCCAGATATATTTTAATGGCAGGTAGTCTTTTACACTTCCTTGTCAATATTCAACTTTTGCAGTATTGGTTAGTGGTGGTTGGAGTTTGTGCTTCAACTGTCGTTGTAAATGTGTCCAATTGAACTGTGTTTAGCTCCCACCACCATAATGCTGGTGCTGTTTGAGCAGGGCTGGGTGATTATTCCAACAATTATGAAAACAAGATAACTGAGATCAAACAAGCACCGTGCCATAATCTTTTTCACAACAAATTTCACCCCCATACAAAAACTATCTGATGTTAGAGACAAAGGCAGAGAATTTTTTGTTAAGTGTACACTTTTGTTTAAGTTCAATAAATGTGTATTGTCTCTAAGGTCAATAGCTAATTAAATGTTAAATATCCGTTACACTCATATTGATGAAAACATTTTTGCCATAATCGTGCAGCTCTACGTTTGAGAAATCAATATACAGGAAGAGGATGCAACAGACACCCGTGCTGAATGACAGCAGAGGAAGATTCTCTTACAAAGAGCAAAATGTCTTGTCAGTGAGGAAGCAAATGGGGTGCGGGTGTTTATGGGACGATACTGTAGATGCAAAGAAAGGGGGGCAATAATCCTACAACATCTTAAAACCAGAGGAAACACCAGGGACCTCATGGATCATCCAAGTGAGATGTGTTTCCATGGCTGGCCTCTCAGAGCATCGAGCTATACAGTATATCTGTAAGTCACAACACTGACCACAAGACATTAAGATCCCAGCTAGTTCATCCTAAAGCCAAGACCCCCGACTGGCATCGTGTATGACATTACCATGACATCACCATGAAACTGCTCACAGCATCCACTGACAAGGGGTCAAAGGCCATGGACCAGCAGTCATGGTGATGGCACAGATTCCATACTTAGCTCACATGAGGACAAGTGAGATATCTCTTCCAGCAGTATGTATGATGTAATAGCAAAGGGTTACGAAGAAATTACTGCTTTTTCATGAACAGAACAGGATTCTTTGTGGTACCGATTTAATATCAGGAAGTTAAGGTCAAAGTTGAACTATCTTTTGAAAAACAATTATACCTACACAAATTTACACACACAAGTTTGCTCTTTGATGCACAAACATCTCAACATCTCACGTTAGAGTTGTGAGCAGATGAAGCCATGGAAAAGCTAATCAGAAGCCGTGGTTACATTTTGCATGTTGCTGCGCCAGGAGCCATGGAGACGAGACAGAAATAGATACTGGCGCTTAGGAAAAAGCAAACATTAGCAGAGCTGAGAAAATGAAGCTTGATATGTGCACGAACATGACGTGCCTGCACCAAAGAACATGCCCGGTTGCATAAGGACAATGTATATTCCATCTCTACTGCATTGTATTGTGCCCCCTGTATGCACACCCCCCCACCACCACCTTCCCAGCTTCAATACTTATATATTCAGGGCATAGTGGTTATGCTTCCTTTCACTGACGGCTGTGTAGGAGTCAAATTAGAGTGAGCTGATCCAGTGTGGCAGTGCTGTGAAGGCTGGAGAGGAGAAAAGAGCAGAGGAAGAAGTGCAAGGAAATGCAGGAAAGATGGAGGAGAAGCATCAAGAGGAGGGGAGAAGTGGAAGGAGTGATCTACATTAATGGATGGAGGATATTACATGGAGGGGATAATGAGAGGGAGGGACAGCTTAATGAGGGGGGGGATAGAGACTGGGTCGCAAAACTAAAGGGTTATATGGAGCACGAGCTCTATTACAGAGGGGAGTTGGGGACATCATAATCCCTGTGGCCTTATAAGTAATTACTATGTGATAGAGAGAGAAAATGGTGCGACCTATCTACTGTCAGCAGAATTGGAATTAACTCCCTAACGGTTCCCTCATTGCACTGCGCTTTAATGTGTGTGAGTGTGTGTGTTTCCTGTACTCCTACCCTTTTAAGATTCGAGCGGTTGACTTTCAGAGTGAGAGCATTTGTGCAAAGGGAGGGCAATTTTCCTCCCAGGCTTTGCGCCTATAAAAGTGATAGTTTAAGGTTAGGAGATGAGTGTATGGATACAGGAATCTTTTAGAATACATAAAATGTCTTTCCCTTCTGTGTGTGTGTGTGTGTGTGTGTGTGGATCAGAAGACAGCGGGGGGTCTGGACAGTTTATTCTGGGCCTTTAACGCAGCAGGCAGGCTGCTTTTATCTATCCATCCTACAGATACACACTATCCAGGCCACTCGCCTTCAGTCTGATATGAAAACATTCACATTGTTAAGATAAACACCAGCATCATGTGCCTCCCTTCTAGCTCCTGTGCTGCGTTCTAACAAGCACTTAGGAAGAAAAGTTTGCTCCTGTTTTTTTGTGATTAATTATAGCTGATCTAGCCAGCTCTTTTTTTTTTTTTGGACCTTGCTGAGCAAATCAAATATTTCAAATATATAGAGATGTTTAGCTACAGAGAGGCTC
>OMNW01000495.1:0-12000 GCA_900303245.1 Selene dorsalis | reverse complement strand
AGCTTACTTACTTTTCCCGTTTCCCGTCGCCCCTGCTTCCCCTCTCCCTCTCTCTCTTCTCTCGGTGTGTGTGCGCGCCGCTTCTCCTTCTCCCTCTCCTCCTCTTCCTTCTTCTCCTCCTTTGTGGAAGCGAGAGATGGAGAGAGGAGGTGAGTCGGATCCAGGCGGAGGAAGGTGGGGAGGCAGGCGAGAGGCGCGCTGCTAGAAAAGCTCCCGCCTCACCGGGAGCGCACTGCCGAGGAGCGGGCTTGTTACACGACAGGACTCCGCTGCTTTACCGAGTCTGATATATCGCCATTATGTGGGTCAGAGATGAAGTATTCATCTTCGGCTTTCACCGCACAAGTTAAAATTCATCCCCGCGATGGTACAATCCGGGGAAATATGAGGGGAGCCTGTGTGGTACGTTAACCTATATTTAGTAAAAGCAGCCCACCAACACTATTTCATGTATTTGAACTGAATGAAGGACATATGGATTTAAGTCGATTTTTCATTGATCTTTCTGTTGATGGCCTATCAAGTTACAGCACCAACCCTATTAAGTGTACAGATAAGGAGGAACTGACATATCCAGGTGAAAAAAAAACATGGTTTACTAGGTCAGATGGGCTTTAATATATATATATTACAACACAACAAAACCTGTCAATGGAACGTTTTTCACGGCAGACAGTCTGCTACCTATGTCAGAGCAGGAAAATGAATATTTGGCCTTGGTAGCCTTCACACTGCCTCACCATAGGACACTTGATGGAACAGAGCCTGCTTCATTTGTGATCTTTCTGCTATGACACAAAAAAATGTCTGCTGTGGAAAAGGTCTGTTGGTTAGGACCTATATGCGCACAGTGCACACACAATGTTATTCTTCTAGACTAAACAAAGGAGAAAAAAACATGTTAGATAAGAATTCTGGTCACTTATATCTCTGTGTGATTCCTATGTAAGTGACTGACCCACAGGATCACAAAAGAGGTGACAGTTAGCCCTTAATTTATGAAAATGAGTGTCAGGCCTTAATAAAAGTCCTCTTCCTGCAGAATCCTCCTGTACAGCATGTTCTGAGCAGTGGATTTATTGATTGAAGTAGACTGGTACACCGAACCAGTGCAGCCTCTCTGCACAAATCTGGAATGGACATTCTCTGATGATCCCACACAGCATATCGGAAAATGTCCACATATGCTCCAGATATCATTCAGATTCTAACAACAAGATAAAAAAAATTATCTTGGGGTTTTGGCACAGTGCTGCTGTTAGAGGAGATAAGTCTTACAATGCCCTGCTCAAGGGCATCCTACCCACACACATCTGTGAAAACAGCAATAAAATGTGTCATCTGTATCTCCAGGACAAGCAGTGTGTATGTCATCCTCAAAACATGCAAGGATAATCAAAAAAAACAAACAGGTTACTGACATGAAAATGAATAAATTCAAAATGAAGACACAGTATATGCAAATATTTTATATTAGCTTTTGTGTTGCTTATTTGCAATATTGAATCTTGACAATTTGGAAACACATCCTTTTATCTTTTCAGAGAACAGGCTTAGTGTTATCAGTACATTTTCCTGGCAGCACCCAGCAGGCTGGAAGTGGAAGGTGAATCAGCATCCCTGAATGTACATTTCCCCTTTTTCATTTCCAACTTTATGTTTTCCTGATGGTTAACACACACACACGCACATATATACATAATATATATAATACAGAATATAAAATCAGTCTACATCTGTCTCTGAATTATTCTGTAAATAATTGAATAATCAAGCCTTTATAATGTCATAAGAAGGAACTCTTCATTGAGACAGAGAAAATAAAGTGGGGCGTCATTAAGAATTAATTTACAAAAGCAATAGTTCTAAGTTTTAAAGGCAGGTGCAACCACTCATCGAGAGGGCGTCTTCAGTTCAAGCTGACTGTTGGGGAAGTATCTAAAAATGTAGCTGGTAAGTGTTGTCGTAGACCAGAACCTCTGTTTGGTGAAGTCCTTACAGTTTGTGAACATTACTGTCCCTTGTCCTGGAGATGGTGGTGGACTGTTGAATCTTAACCTAAGAATGATGGCTTTCTTATGTTTTTCCATGCGCATGTGAAATGGCTGTTTTGTTTCCCACAATGTACAAGTCTGTGAATTCCTCGCTGCACTGAACCGTGTACGCTACATTGCTTTGCTTATGTCTGGATGTTTTGTCCTTAGGGCAAACAAGCTTCTGCCTCAGTATAACTGGGCTTGAAGTGTTTAGGGACACAGTGTGTGTTAAAGATCCTCCTGAGTTTGTTTTTTTTAAACTGTAGTCTTGAGAACCCCCCACACCCAGCCACCAGCCACCTTGACATCCAATCACACCATGACTCATTTAACAACTCACATAATGAAGGTTCGTGTCAGTGGCAATATTGTGGAATCTGTGTGTAAAACAAAAAGGGTCCAAACTCTCAAAAGCTCAAGCGAGGCCACTTTCCTTCGTATGGCACTTGAAGTAGGCTACTGAAAATACCATGACCTGGATGACTAAGAATCTTCACAGAGATAGAAAAGCAATGATTAAAGAATGTGCAAGGCCAACACTTTTCATTACGACTTGGTCAGATTGTGCTGGGTTCAGTTACAGACTATCACCAAGGACCACATTACTTTCACATTACACAGCCACAGCCCTGTTTGTAAAAACGAGGTTAAAGGTTGCGTGTTTTTTTAAATTTTGATTTTCCTCGTCATTTTCTTTATGAAGCACATTCCAGGTTCATAATACTGCGAAAGGGTCAAAATGCTCAGGTCCACAAAGAAATGCACACAGCCTGTATTCAGACATTGAGCTTTAAAACCAGCTGTCAGGACGTATTTTAATTTGTGAAGACACAACACCTCACCTACCCACTTGAATCCACCAGGAGTTGGTCTTGTGTTTACCTGATAAGAAATCTGCTATATTTTCAGTTTCAAGCTCACTGACCTGTTGTTACTAGAGCTCCAGAGAGAAATCTGAGAAATGTAAAGCTGTATTTAGATTTTGGTTCAAACAGAAATGTAAAATTCCTAGGGTTAGGGTTGGAAAATAGAGGTTAAGAAGCACGCACTTTGTACTGATTTCACCTTAGTAGTGTGTAAATGCTGTAATGGTATTGCACTGCACATTGGTTTGAAGATGGGTGTGGCCCAACCTTAAATACTCTTATCGTGGAATAATGTAGGCCTATTAAATGTCTACTCAGTGGAGTTGACTGGTGTGATCTCATCCCCAGTGATGAGCCGGCAGTGGTGACAGTGATTAATAAGGAGCATTAAAAGGCATAAAGTTAAGTTTTTACAGTTTGTTCAACTTCAAACCCTATTCTCATCTTTACTGTTTCTGCTCCGTGTCAGTTAGGCTCTGTGATTTTGTGTGATTGACAGTCCAGCTTTTTTGTTACTGTCAGTGCCTTATTTTCCATGCCTGGGTCACTTTTGCCTCCGCTCTGTGCTTCCAGATCCCCACCCCCTCCCCTTGCCATTATTTAAAAGCCAGACAGTGGGAATGTGGCCCAGAAATCCAGCTCTGAAGATGGGTACCAACTTGCTGTCAGTGCTGCTTTCTACCCCCTGGGGACCTAGCCTGATTACAGCACCATCATTCTCGCTCTTTTAGCTCTGGACACACACATGCTCAGTATCCCCCACTCACACAGTTGTCTTGATGCTTTCCCGATGAACATCTGTACTTTCCAGCTCATTGAATATGCCCTTTCAACTACATTATTATTCTCTATGAGCCTTGATATGGTGTGGTCTCCTGTCACTGGATTTCGGGCTCTATAAACTCTCTGAGTCTGAGACGGAGATGAGTAGGGAGATATTGTTGTTGATGACAGCTAGCCAGTCACATAATGGGCCTGTCGACATGTCACTCTCCATCACTGATGTTCCCATTGGAGCAGAACACTGGTACTGGTGAAAGGAATCCTTTGCTACATCTATAATTCAACTGTCTACAGCCAGCAGTTTTTACTTGGCAAAACTTACATCTTATAGTGCTTTGCAATTGATGTGGGGTTTGCCAGGAACTGATACTACAGGCTTTGTTTCCAGCCAGATCAAAGGGCGCAGTAATAGGGCCACTGTGTTGTCTTCAGACAGTGCAAACCAATTCTTACAGCTGGGAGAACTCTGTTTTAGAGTCCACTCTCTATTGATCACTCACCTATTAAATGATGAGATCTCTAGAGAAATCACCATCTCCATTGCTGACACTATGGCAGAACCTATAGTGAAGGTAAACTGGAAAAAATTGGTTTACCCTTTTGTCAGGTGTGATTGTGAGCACTGGCGGGTTGAGAAATGAGAACTGAACCATATAAATGTTAAATGTTAACTAAAAGCAAACCAGAGTTGTGCTCATTTCCAGCTAAGTCAGCTATATTGTTAATCATATTTGTTTGATTAATTGTCTGCTTGTTTTATTCATTTTTGTTTTGTTTTTTTGCTCATCTCTTCTTAGGGCTGCACTCAATCCCCATCTCCCTCAGCCAGGTGCCAGGTGGCCTTTAGCTCGGCCATGTGAAGAGCCAGAGTGCTATCTCATAGCTATAGAGGTCTGTGCCTCAGTTGTCATCTCACATGAAGGTCAGGAACTTTCATATTTCAGGGTCATTTTGAATCTGTCAAAACAAAAATATTCTTTGTGGTTCAACAGGGCACAGTCCTGGGGCCACTGCTCTTTCACCTGCACATGCTCCTTTGCGGTATAGAGGAACATGATATATGCTTCCATACACATGCCAATAACACCCAGTAATACATTTTACTTAATTCTGATGATCACTAATGTATGGACAAAAAATGCTCGGGAATTACTGTTTCTGAACAGTGTGAGCAAGTCATGCAGCAAATCATGGCATTGTTTATTTCACAGATGCTCTATTTGCAGGATTATCCAAATAATCAGTGCAACATCTCCAGCTCATTGAAAGTGGAACAACTACAGGAAGTGAACAGACTTCCTGCTACACTACACTCACCTTCAAGATCCTTTTAATAGTCCATAAGGCACTTAATGGTTTGACTCCTAATTACATCTTTGACTTGCTCACTTATTATAACCTGATCAGGCCTCTCAGGCCTGCAGGCAGTGGTTTGCAAACTGTACCCAGAATTAGATTCAAGTCTTGTGAGGGTGCTTTCAGTTACTTTGGTCCTGCTCTATGGAACAAGCTGCCTGCTGACATGAGCTCCATCACAACTGTTTCCACATTCATATGCCAACTAAGAACTTTCCTATTCTCTCAGGCTTGGGGTTAATTATTGTGTGTGTGTGTGTGTGTGTGTGTGGGGCAGTTCGCTATTGCTCCATATTTGTTACATATGTGGTGGGTGGTTCTTTTCAGCTGTGTTTTCAGGTCTTAACTTTTATACTGTATATGTATATTATCTTTAAATGTAAAGCATTTTGAGTTTACTTATAATGGGTGGTGCCTTATCAGTGATTACCCTGCACCACAACCCCATCCAATACTGTAGGGGTTGAACTGGAATGCCAGCTGTGATCCAGCTGTGAGCCATCAGTGTTGCATCTCACTAATGGTCATGTAGCTGCATCTGAGCAAATCCCCCACAGACAGGTCCCAAGGTCTGCTGGAAAACCTGAAGGAGAGCAGAGACTGTAATATCACAATATCATGGCAGTACTGGACTCTATCATTTAAAAAATCCTTAAAAAATTCAGTGTGTTTTTCTTTAATTTAATGGGAAAGCAGTCCTGGTTTCATGTATTTTGACCATGGTACATACTGTAATAAGGGCTGGAGACTGGAGTTACATTCTGGTTTCTGAGGAGGGAGAGCCTCCACCTCCCTGAAAAATATTGTGTTTTAAAAATGATTTCCTGCTTGTTTACAACACCTAACATTTTGTATTACATTATGTAAAAGCCCCCAGCACTTGTCTAGATTTGTTAGACTGCGGTGCTGTGAAAAGCAAGCACGCATCAAGGACACGTTGTAACTGTACCATGATAGGAAGTGATGATTAGAAGAATGTCTGTTTCATATTGTAAATTATTTATACATAAAAAAAGAAAAAGACGGACCATCTCAAGTTCAAACAAGACAGATTACTTATGTAAATTAAATAACCTCACAACACATCACAGTATGATTTTTGGAGCTATTTTGTTTTAGGTATTTTGCCTTTGTTATCATGATAGGAGAGAAGGAATGGAAATGAATTCAGGGAGCGAGAGAGGGGGGATGACATGCAGCAGAGGGCTGCAGGTCTGATTCCAACCCAAGGCTGCTGCAATTAGGACAAAGCCTATGGTACTTGGTCTACCAGGTGAGCCACGGGGTCGCCCCATGACAGCATGATCTAGATTATTAAACCTGGTGGTAAAAATACGGGTTGTTATTCTCAGTGCTCACAAGGCCATCTTCAATGTCTAACAAAAGTAAAGTAAAGTAAAAACATGCACGATGAATGGAATGGCCTGTCACCTGTTTATTTTGTTTACCGTCTATAGTAGCAGCTGAGCTCCACTAGCTGCTGTAGCTGTAATATCATACAGGAACCAATAATCATAAAAGCAGATCATTTAACCGACATTATCTCAGTATCAGGGACTATTGTAATACAGACTAACTGAGCTCTGAAAGTGTGTCATAACACATATAATTATATTTCCACATTTGTGGCCTCCTCTTTGTTGAAGGTAAAATTATATAACTATATTTCAGTCACAGTCATGATTTTGTAAAAGCATACTAGTCTAACACCTGACATTAAACTATGAGAATGTTTCCGAACAACAGAGACACAGAGCATCACTGTAAGCATAGTAACTCACTCACACACCTGCCTGAGCAGCATGGAAACAAAGTAAGCCACAATAACACATCTGTAGATACGCCACACTTTCCCCCTGATGGTCTAAATAACTTGCTCCGAGCCAGTCTAACTCCTGGTTGTGACATAAACCCATCTGTTTTCTATCTTTCCAGTGTGTTTTTTTGTTTTAGTTAAAAATTGGGACATTTCTTTGCGCAGTCCCTGTTGGCACTGTGGGGACATCTGGTTACCTTACCCCGCCCCTACCCTCTATGTAGATGGTCAGTCAATGCTACGCTATTCCATAAACACTTCACATTCAAACACTAGGTGCAAGTTACACCATAAATGATCGGGGTCAATTAGGAGGTTTATAGGGTTCATATTTGTCATTGCAAAATATGCAAATCTGAGGGGTCACTGGGCGCCCCCTTTTTCTTTTGGGGCCCCAAACATTTACCTTCCTTGCCTGCCCTTAGATGATACAGCTCAAGGCACACTCTATGACATGGTGTCCACATAGATTTGGCCATGTGTAACTTGGACAGCAGAATAAAGACCCAGCAGCAGAGAATAAGAAACCTCACTTGGGCTAATTTAGTGGGTAAAGTAAAGTTGGTAAAGGTCACGAATAAATGCAAGCAACCAGCTAAAACTATATATAACATAAAATAAAATGCTCATAGTCACATCATACATCTCAGAGGGACCACTGTTAAACCGCAATGAGACAGGAGGGGGCATCTTACTGCCACTTTCTGCATCTTAAACTCTCATTATAGAAGCATTCTCTGTACAATCTAACTGTGTGGGCAACATTAAACACCATTAAAGTTTGACATAATACTGAGCACAGCCACAAGTAGAAGTAAGACAGAGAAAGGCGAGGCATTCAATGTATGAACTGTAGACAATACATATTCTGCAGAGTGAAGGGTACAAGGCAGAAAAGTCTTTCCCCATGCACAGAACAGAGTGAGCCCCAGGCAGAGCTTCACTTCTGGGCCCGTCTTGCTAACCGCCTGCCTTCATCCACTTTGATCACACAGGCGAGCCGAGGAAATTCAGGAGAGCTCAACTTCAATCATCCAGCGGAGCTCCGTCTGTGAAGAGATTCAGTGTAGTGTAGCGTTGTGTGTTGGGAGACTTTTGTATGGTAATTTGTTATGGAGGTGGGGGGAAGAGAATGGAGGGGATGGGGTCTTTTTTCAAAGGAACCCTTTGAAGTTTGCCAGAAGTGTACATGGATGCATAGCAAGATTAGAATATACAGGGGTAACTGTTCTGTCCCAGGCGGTGATGAAACAAAGAATAAATTCCTCAGTTATGACCTTCAAGTCTGAGTCAAAAAGCTTTTGTTCCAATCTGAATTGAGAAAGTAATTTGACAGAAACTGCTCTGCCCGTCCCTGTGTGGACAGACAGGCGCGAGACAGACGGGGAACCAATGTCCTCCATTACGCAGCAGCCGCCTGCATGTCTGCGATTCTTTCAGATCTCATGTGAAGAGATTTCAACTGCTCTTGTGCACCTTCTTGATTGATCTTAATTGTTACAACGATAAATAAACAAAATCCGCATCATTGAAATAAGGTGATTCAAACCCCAGCCTCCCAGTCCAAAATTAGTGACATTACCCACTTACCAATCCAGATGGATGTGTTAAACCCTCAGCTCCACCATACCGCCACCTTATATTACACTTCCCGATAATACTTATTAATAATGACACAAAACACCAGACTGTGGCCACTACATGTCAGTGTTCAGAGAGAGACATGATCATTTGTCTGTCAGATTTACTCTGTCTGTGTGACTCCTGGTTTAAAGGTTGTGGGTTCAATTCCCACCCTGCATGGCACTCTGAAAGGAAATGTTCCACTTTGTAATGCAGTCTGGCATTTGGAGGATGAAAGCACCAGTAGCGAAATTGAAACCTGCAGTCCGTGGGATTATTTTTATATCTATCAACATGTTTCACAACCTCTCGCTGGTAATGGTTGTCCCACGTTGTCCCAAATGGTATTTGTCCCACATTTGTTTTGTTTTTTTGTTTTTTTGGGGGGTGTGATTTGGTCACCCTACAATGAAACTGAATGTTCAAATATTTCAACTGATCTATGGCTATAGTGGAAACATGTCATTTCTGTTCAAGTTGACATCCGGTAGCCTGCTCGTTAGTGGTTGCTACATATTCAGCAGGTTTGGAGCAACATTGTTCATTCATTGTCTTTTAGCTCTGTTTTTGGTCTCTACCCACTACCCACAGCTCTTTAGGGGCCAAATGCCCCACAGTGTTCACCACCTGCAGCAATGTGGGCAACTTTTGTGTCATGTGACAGTGTTAGTTTGCACAATAAACAGTCTGACCCTGGCTCCACAATGTTAACGGCACAGTGGGAATTCTCCTGACCCTCCCAATGGAGCTCCATTATGTCACGACAAAGCTCCATAAAGTTGACTGAAGCAGCAGATTCAGGTGATGATTCTCTGTACATTCATCACTGCTACTTCAAGGCTGCAATAATAAATATTTTTGATTGAACTGTGTTGCAAATGCCTTCTTTCAGCTCATTATTTTTGTTTTTATGGCCTGGAAAATCATTGTTTTTTTTTTTCAGTCTAACTTACTGCCATCAGCATTTTATTTTCCGGGAGCAGTGGGCAGCCTTTGTCAGCAAAAAATGGGATAAACCTACGGTATGTGACTTACTCACCACAGTTAGCCACATAAATGGGAACATGTTTTTGCATCTACCTGCTCAATGTCAATAGTCAGTGACTATATCATTTAAAACATAATGTTGCCAGATTTGAACCTGTTAAGATGGTGAAACCTGTGATAATTACATGTCCTTCCAACGTTACGTTAAGAATCTGCTTGCTTTGTTTATATAGGTTTATGCCTGCACCATGAGTACTCTCCCTGGTTGGATTTTGAGTTGCACTTGTCATTTCTGAATGGTTGTGCATAAAAGGTCTGCTCTGGTTGTAGAAAGAGGTTGGTAGTGCTTTAGGTCCATCCCAGCATTGTTCAATGTTCCAGTGTTTTATTTCGATCATAACAGAAAGAACAACTACTACTTCACAGTAAAACAATTGCACTAGATGTAGCACTTGGTTGGCTTTAGATTTAAATTGTTTGGTGCTGTTCGTGCCTACTTTCTATAAAGAACCATTTACAGTTGTATTGATATATAACAGTGCATCTGTTAATTTTTCTGGAGAGGAAGTGTACTCCTGAAGGAAGATGTCTAATTCATTCAGATCATGTACAGCACTGATCTCAGTTGGTATGAATAAAAGAAAAAAAAATAAAGCTCATGTGTATTAGTAGCATATAGAAATAATCATGGCTGCCTTGACGAAGATACTTCATCACACATCCTAACCATCCTTGACTCCGTCCATGTGCACTCCATACTAAAACAGCCTGGTCTAGTGTTGTTGAGTGTTCAGCATCTGTTTCCTCAAAACTGATGGTGTTCTGAACAGCCACAACAAATTTGCTTTTTAATTCAGGGTTTAACCCCGCCATCCAATTTAACTTGCCTCCACTGGAACCACAGTCTCTGTGAATACTGGACATGGTACGATTATCATGTAAATGTATCAGCCTGCATCTCACAGGTGCTCCAACAGAGAAGAGGGCCCCATTACGACTGAATGAGAGGCTATAAATTCCATCCAGCTTGTCCGATTCTCTTGTCTGCCCATAGGAAGTGATGAATCACAAGTAAAGGGCATAATAGGAAATGAACAGTTGAACATTGGTGCGTGATTTAAAAGCGGCTTGTGATGTGCATGTGTGTATTTTCCGGCACATTTATGTTGTTTAGCCTGATCTAGATTTTTATTAGAAAATAATTTTAACATAAAGTGAATGTTAAAAATAATGTAGATAATTTACGTTTAGATAATTGATTTTCTTAAAATGTTACAATTTTAGAATTATAATAAATGTAATTTAGTATTCCTGATGGTGCTTGTAAATGACAAAGTAGAAAAGCCTTTCAACAATTACATCATGAAGATACATTTAACAGAAGACAAGTGAAGAGTTAAATAAAAAAAAAAGTTAAATTTGTGACTTTTAAAACTAGAGAAGTACCGAGGCATACTGTGAGAGTTAAGGGTTATTGTACTACAAAGCTGATCTGAGTGAACATTAAATTTAAATTCAAATTTAAATGATGAAACATTTATATCCTAATGGAAATTGCTCTCTTCCAGAGTAATTGTGGTCTCCATCCATTAGGCACAGGGAGCCACTAAATTGTTGATGAAAATGATGTGAATCACACACAATGGCTTCTGTAGTCTCCAGATCTCAACCCAGTTGAACACCTATGAGAGACATTCATGTGTCAGACAGTGGTCTCTATCGCCACTGTCAAAACTTCAGATGAGGGAATAGAAGACGGGACATCTCTGCTCTCTGGGGATAGTCCCGGAAAACAGAGCACAGCAAACATCAGACACCCTGTTGTGTTGTGTTTTTGAGCTTTGTGCTTACTGAGCTCATTTTGGAAGAAAACTACAGTGTAAAACTTTACTTGCCTGAACATCAGCACAAACATCTTCTCATGGAGGTAACCAAGGGTGACAGGTTTTAGGATACTAGCGTGAGGAGCTGAGGGAGAGGTGGGAGAGGAGGAAAACTGGGGAGATGATTTCAGAGCCTAAACCAACAACAACGAGGCGAACAGTGTGAACCTGGTCACAAAAGTATTTTATCTAGTAGTGTATCATTTATTATTAAAGACTGGACAAGAAGGTGAAGATAGTGAGAAGCAAAAACTCAGGTAGAAAGAGTAAAGTGAGAATAGGTAAGAGGAAACAGATGTAACACAAGTGCAGAAAAGAAGAGAAGAAACAGGAGAAGAGTCACATTAGTCAAATCAGTCTTTACACACAACACAATCTCTCAAAAAGTACAAACTGTCATACATCAATAGCCTAGAAATATATTTTTAAAGATATATAGGCATCTTTCCCATCTTTTTTTACATACACAAGAGCTGTCTTGACCTAAAACTAAGCATCTGTTTTCTTTCCAGTTCCAGATAGTATTTTTAAAATAAAAACTTAAAATTAAATTCATATTTACTATTAATATAAATTACTATAATATTATTATAATATTAAAATAATATAACATAATAATATATATTGTAATATGCATGGTCATGTATTAA
>OMNW01000493.1:0-11669 GCA_900303245.1 Selene dorsalis | reverse complement strand
GCTTTTAGTGTAAAGTAATCCTCTCAATTAGGTATCAGTGACCTTAATTGCCTCTGGAGTAATTGTCCCTTCACAGATGAGAGACCTAAGCATGCTCTCCTCAATGTGAAACTGAAAAAATGTGGCTTCCCAGCAGGCCCCCCTGTGACCTGCTCTGTGGCATGTGTCTGGAAGGGAGCCAGAGGCAGCTTTAAGATGCTTTTAAGCCTTGCCAAGTATTTTTCCAATCTGAACAGTCGTGCACCTGAAGAAAAACACCACCGTGATTATGATACAGAATCAGAGGGGTAGATTTACGAGACCCTTTCCACCACATTTTCCTAACCATATGGCTTTTAAAGAAACTCTTTGTATTGAGATTTTCTCTGACCTGCAGCCTGAGGTCATTTTGTCTCTCGATTTGATTTATTTTTCTTCTTTGACCTCTGCTGACTGAGAAACAGAAGCTGCCTCCTCAGTAAAGCAAGGCAGTGGATTTGTCTCCGTGCTGACCTGGACCTGGCCATAACAATAACACTGTTCAGAGCAGTGTCATTTTGCTCTGGTCACATTGAAGCCAAGGGTCACAGTGTGCCATCTCATACATTCAAAGGAGGCAAGCAATGTGAAGTGTCATTTAAGCAATGTTCTGAGTAACAAAGGAGAAGAATTGATTTTTTTCTCCTCTTTTCCAATTTACGGAAATGGCTAAATAAAATGAGAGTCGTCTGGCCTGGTAATTCTTTTTAGTAAGCAGTGAAAATGAATTTAATGATCAATGTGGCTCTAATGTTTCATGCATGAATAGGCATCCTCCCTCCAAGACTCTGCTGAATTTTTACACAAACAAAGAAATATGGTAATTCTTATAATTTCATCACTTCAATGGCTCCTGCAGTCCTGAGATACAGCTCCTCTGCTGTATAATCACTTTGTGATTAAAGCTCTGCTCCTTAGGTCCCACCCTGGAGGAGCAATGTACCGATTCCTCTCAGTCATTTCAGTCTCTGCAACATATTTATTCCCTCTTGCTGGAACTGCTGTGGTCAAATTAAATGTTTCTAACTTTGTGCTTCGTCTCCTGTAGGTTCATAACAGGAACCTGCTGTCGTTGGACTTTGATCGAATCACGAGAACAGAAAAGGTCTACGATGACCACAGGAAGTTTACGTTACGGATCCACTACGACCACGCTGGACGACCCACTCTGTGGGCGCCGAGCAGTCGTCTGAATGGAGTCAATGTCACCTACTCCTCTGGGGGACACGTGGCAGGCATTCAAAGAGGCACCATGTCTGTACGCATGGAGTATGACCAGAATGGCAGAATCACCTCCCAGATATTTGCTGATGGTAAATCCTGGAGCTACACATACCTTGAGAAGGTACGAACTGTTGCTGTAATCGTGGTTAAATGGTTTTAGATAATAACAAGACAGGAGTCTTGAAACTGGAGTGAGAAGTTAACTTGTTATACTCCAACAGTGTTTGTGCTGCATTATCAGGCTCTGGCACAGATATCAGCAGAAATGTAATTAAAACCTGTCTGGTGCACCGCAGACGTTATACTCTGTTACCATAGTCTGACAGCAAAGTTCAACCTGAAATAGCTCTGATGAGAAGAACAGAGTGAAATGTCACTTTCTGCTCACTAATTGAAGGTAAGATTGTTGGGGAAAAGGTGAAGAGCCATGATTCTCCACCTTAGACATGTAATATGAAAATGGCAGCTTGTTAATAGTCTATAGTCAGTTTTTCAGCAACCTCTCAGGTGCCGAGGTTCCCGCCACACGGTGTGTCAGCCTGCGAACGGATTTAAAGAGATCATTTAATGGTCCAAGACGAGCACAAATAGATTTAGAACAGATTTTTTGGGAATTTGCACAGTTGTGATAAGTTCAGTTCTCTCATGCTGCTTGAATCAAAAGGCCCCACAAATACGAAACGAGTAGCAGCATGTTTGTGAAATCATTTCTCAAGGAAACCTTAATGTCAGAGGAATACTGCTCTTTCAGGATGGAAATTAGATTTGGACTGACTCAGACTTGCATGAATAAGGTGTTATTGCTTTTGACATTTTGCTCATCCTTTTGTGGTAAACCAGCATGGTGCCTTGCACAGTCTCCAACCTATACTTAGTGAGACTACACAGTGTTTACGCAACAACAGCAAAGGATTAACTGAATCAGTCAATTTAAAAAATATTTTTCTTTTTTATGTAACTCATGTTATATAATATTCTTTTCAGTATTTAAATCTTAATGAATTGGCATGGCATTGAAATGACTCATTGAGTGTTTGCTTCCTTTTGTCTTCACAGTCCATGGTTCTGCTCCTCTACAGCCAGAGGCAATATATCTTTGAATTTGATAAAAATGACCGACTCTCCTCTGTGACCATGCCCAACGTGGCACGGCAGACCCTGGAGACCACTCGCTCCATTGGTTACTACAGAAACACCTACCGCCCCCCTGAAGGTAACGCCTCAGTGCTCCAGGACTACAGTGAGGACGGACAGCTACTGCAGACCACCTACCTGGGCACAGGCCGCAGGGTCATCTACAAATATGGCAAGCTTTCCAAGCTGCTAGAAATCCTCTATGACACCACACGCATTGGTTTCTCCTACGACGAGGTGGCGGGCATGCTGAAAACAGTCAACCTGCAGAGTGAAGGCTTCACCTGCACCATCCGCTACCGTCAGATCGGCCCACTGATTGACAGGCAGATTTTCAGATTCAGTGAAGAGGGGATGGTCAACGCCAGGTTTGACTACGTCTACGACAACAGTTTCCGTGTCACTAGCATGCAGGCTGTCATCAATGAAACACCACTGCCAATTGACTTGTATCGCTATGACGACGTATCTGGTAAAACTGAGCAGTTTGGAAAATTTGGAGTAATCTACTATGACATTAATCAAATTATCACCACGGCAGTGATGACCCACACCAAGCACTTTGATGCTTATGGCCGGGTGAAGGAGGTACAATATGAGATCTTTCGCTCACTCATGTACTGGATGATGGTGCAATATGACAACATGGGGCGGGTGGTGGCGAAGGAACTAAAAGTCGGGCCTTATGCCAACACCACGCGTTATACATACGAGTATGATGCTGATGGTCAACTCCAGGTAGTGTCTATCAATGACAAGCCCCTGTGGAGGTACAGTTACGACCTGAATGGCAACTTGCACCTCCTCAGCCCTGGGAACAGTGCACGGCTCACGCCACTACGCTACGATATCAGAGACCGCATTACTCGCTTGGGAGATGTCCAGTACAGGATGGATGAGGATGGTTTCCTAAAGCAGAGAGGGAACGAATACTTTGAGTACAACTCAGCCGGCCTGTTGGTCAAGGTGTACAATAAAGTGAGTGGGTGGAGCATCAAATACCGTTACGATGGCCTGGGCAGGAGAGTGTCGAGCAGAAGCAGCATGGGCCACCACCTGCAGTTCTTCTATGCTGACTTATCCAGCCCCACTCGAGTCACCCATATGTACAACCACTCCAGCTCCGAGATCACATCTCTGTACTATGACCTGCAGGGACACCTGTTCGCCATGGAGCTAAGCAGCGGGGATGAGTTTTATGTGGCCTGTGATAACATAGGCACCCCTCTGGCTGTGTTCAGTGGCTCCGGCCTCATGATCAAGCAGGTCCTCCACACAGCCTTTGGAGAGGTTTATCTTGACACTAACCCCAGCTTTCAGCTCATAATTGGCTACCAGGGTGGCCTGTACGAGCCGCTCAGTAGACTGGTCCACATGGGTAGACGAGACTATGACGTCCTCGCTGGCCGCTGGACAACACCCGACCATGACATCTGGAAACGTCTCAACAGCAACCACATTGTGCCATTCAACTTGTACATGTTCAAGAATAACAATCCTCTCAGCAACAACGAGGAGATCAAGTGCTACATGACTGGTAAGTTCACATCATGTCTTACTCTCCATTTTAATCCAGCTCTAGTTAATAGATACACCGGGCTCCGGTGGTAACCCAGAGTCATCAGAGGAAAATGTTAACGAATTTGCAAGTATCAAAACATTCATAGAAATTTCTCAAGCCACAGCTGCAGTCCTCTGCAAAGCTAGAAGCAACACACTGGTCCAGACCACATTTCATGTTTTTGGGCACCATCTACGTGATACTCAGGCAACATTGTCTCTGATGTGCTCCTGACAAATATATATCAAAGAAATTGAGAAGCAGCAAATTAAATAATGCAATTCTTCTAACAGTTTACTGGTAAGTAACTGTATGTATATAAATAGCAGCTGACAGATGTCAAGTGAGTCTCAGTGGTGCAATCAATAATGCATATAATTTTTTTATGCTGCTAAAATTACATGTGTGGAGGGGGAGGAGAGAGCCCATGTGAAGCTGCTGTTGCTCACAGTTCAGAAAACTAGATTCACTTCAGGTTTTTTATGTCAAATTAGAATTTGTGTTTTTATTTTTAATAGCAAGCCACAACTGGTGAAACAGGCTCTGCCAAAATTATATTGAAATGCAGCATGTCAGAGAGGTTTAAAGAGCTTCTGCACCGGGATGTTTAGGGTTTTTTTTTCCTACTCTGGCATATGTGTGTGGTTTTTACATGTTACTGTGCATGCTTACATATGTGCTTGTCCATGTGCCCAGTGGCTATCGTTTTTAAAGTGCTCAAAGGGAGCAGTGCTATGCGGCATACCCCCCTCTGTTGCTCAACACTCAGGTTTTCTTCCCAGAAATATCACATCGTTCTGTGTTGCTTTGTGGTGGGGAGGAGGTAAATGGCACTGAAAGCACCCCAATGGAGGAGGAGCGCACAATAGACCATAGAAACCTTAGCCAGGGCCAGTTGTATCAACCTCTTTGGCTGGAAGTTAAATGGCATTGTGAAGGATATTCACTGTGGTTAAACCAAAGGGCCTAAGCCAGATCTCATTCACAAGTGGAAGGTATAATTTCTTATATTCAGTATGCATCATATTTGCTCAATAATGCTTATGTTGGCAGTAAAATAAGACAATTTATATCTGTTTTCCGTAATTCATTAACCCATGGACAATATTGAGAGGGAAAAAAGACACGTTTTGTTCAGGTAGTAGATCCCTCTACTGGTCTCTGATCAACAAAGCCATTTAGCCGTATGCCAAACAGAAAGGCATTCAGCTTCACAGTCCACCATTAGGAGCTGACTGGCGTTAGAATGCTAAATAGACTGTTAGATATACTGTAGCGGATCCGCCTCAATTGTGATTGATGGCGCTGACATTTCCATCCCTTTCACTAAATTACCAGGGTCCTTCCATTGTCCTCAAACAAATTCTTATTTAAAAAAGCTTTGTCAAGTGCAACAATATGGCAGTGCCAGTCTGTGACAAACTTGCCCCCCAAGTGTCACAGCAATGTTTCTGCTGTCCATAACAAACACATTGAAAGAGGCAAGAAACAAATGGCTGCGACTGAACCTGCTTCGCTAACAGTCATGTCTTATGCCTTCTCTGTGATTTGCAGAATTAATGACAGCTTATCACAGGGATGGCAGCAGCAGCACCTACATCCACAGCACCAGTGGCTGCTTTTAGATTACCTATGTTGTCATGAATGCATGGATTTAGATCCCAAACGCGTTACTTTTTTCTCTTTTTTAGCATCTCATCACAAAAAAAAAAAAAAATATGGCAGCAAAACCCGCAGAGTCTTCACAATATCTCGTGTTGAGCTCTCAGCGGCTTAAAAATGACATGAAGTAAGAGTATGTAATTATCAGCACAGCAGACACTCTCGGATGTCACTTGGCGGTTCTGGACCCCAGCTGTGTGTCATTAGTGTGGCACCTGCAGGAGTGGGCAGGAATCATTGACACCATCTCAAATGTTTATTATAGCATGTCCACTTCAACAAACAAATAAAGAGCTCAGACCAAGCGAGGGGTATTTCAAGGAGACAGCCACTCGACTGCAGAATCTCATCTGTTACAACTTAACAACTGTTCTTTGTGAGCCCTCTACAGCGTAAAATTATTTTGTCAATTAGCACCATAGGACGTGTGTTTCGCTGTTTCATTGTTTTGATCCCTCCTCTGCAGATGTGAACAGCTGGTTGGTGACCTTCGGCTTCCAGCTTTACAACGTCATCCCTGGTTATCGAAAACCCAGCACAGAGACCATGGAGCCATCCTACGAGTTAGTCAGTACCCAGATCAAGACACAGGAGTGGGATAGTACAAAGGTAAACCAGAGGCTCTCACTTATCCCACTTTTCACCCCACCACAGATCAACCTCTTCTCTCCCCCTGCCTCGTCCTCTCCAACATCATTAGCAAATAGACATGCTCTGTGTAGCCAGACTCCCAGAGGAGCTGCCAACTATCAGGCCAAAACACGGCCCAGTGAGCCAGGTCTCTGCCCCTCGTCCTCAACCCAATGGGTTCAGGCTAAACAGCTCTTGTAATTGTCCTGCCATTAGGGAAATTCACCCTCCATTCCCTCCACCACTGGCCATTGATTTCATCTCAGTCTTACACCGTTAGCCAAGGTCTGAGAAGTAGTAGACATGCTCTGATTCCCACATTTATCAGGCCTTTTAAGTTACCTCCAACTCACCTGAATTATTTAATAGGCCTCTGTTGTTGTCTCGGGTTTGGTTACAGCCAGACTAGTGAATGGCACTCTTCAGGAGGTCAGATTCATGTAGAGTGACACTCTGGCTGCCACCTCGACACACTGAGTATTTGTTGTTAAAAAAAAGTGTCCTCATCTATTTGTAAGCCTAAAAGCTTTTGGGATGATACAATACAAGGTTATCTCAGTCTGTGACCTCTGATCGGACCAACCGACCATATTAAGCAGGCAAACCAACCTGGCATATTAAACAGAGAAAGAAGTGTGTATTAAAAAGTCCTGCAATACTATGAAGATGAGTTTCATCTTTTAACACTTGAGGATTTAAAACATTTAAAATAAAATCCCAAACATGAATATATGTGCACCTCAGATTTCACATTTTGTGCCCTTGATTTCATAATTTCCTCGCCATATGCTCTGTGAAGTATAAAGCTATATTTGTAGAGATCTCACATCATGTAGCATTGACCGCTTTGGGAGAGTTCCTGTAAAAGGCCCCCAGGGTCTGACTCATGCCTGCTGCTTGTGCCTGACACTCCACAGAGAATCTCTGAACTGTAGGTACCAATTCACAAAGGAGCTGCAACAGAGAAAATATCTAATTTAATCCAAAGACATCCCAGCAATTTCCATTTCAAATATTTGAGCGCAGATATGATGGAATGGTTTCATAGATTAGAAAGAATAAATGCAACGCTTTTTTTTTCTTTCTTTCAGTTATGCAGTTGCAATTCTCAAATCATCGCTCACCTCAGACATCAGTGTTTGTATAATGTTATATCTTCTTTTTTCTATATAGAAACTACAAAGTAAGTTAAATATCTAAGGTAATCGTCCTCTGTAGAGGTTAAAGACCTTCTCTACAGCAAAACAAATCCTTAGGTTGGTTGTTGTTTTTTTAGAAGCACTGCTGGAAGGAAATGAGTCATGTATGAATCTATATGCTGCTTCACCCTGAAACACTAAGTAGAGGTAGATCCATTTGAGTGATATTATCATTAAAAGCTGTTTCTTCATCTGCTCACCCAGCCTTTGAAGTGTATGTTCAATAATGTCCACGAGATCTCTAATAGAAGCTTTAAATAGAAAACTAAGCCTAGCTTTGAAGGTTTTTGCTCATGTTTGCGTGGGAGCTCCTCCTTCTCTTATTTACGTCATTCAAAGTACACTGTAAGTTGTATGATGTGTAGGGATAGATTGAGATAATTAGTCTTTACCCCTTGTACAAGCCCAGACGTGATATTCTTATCTGCAGTTGCGGCTTCATAAACGGTGTTCTGAGCTGGTTAATGCCATGTTGATCCTCACTGCAGATGGTCAGGCCAACCTAATTAAATAGGGTTCTTTGAAGCGAAAATATAGCTTTAAAACTATACATGGTATACGTCCTGTGCACTTGGCACTTTATTTTAAATGGGGGGAAAGGTATGCCTGTCTTTCTATCTCTTTTCATTTAAGCCCCTATTTTGCCATGCTGCTGAATCCGCACCCAGATTGAAAAATGCCGTGAGGGGCCAGAGAGATGAGGTTTGTGCAGCACAAGACTTGATCTCTCATTCTGGCCTTTGCTGGAGGCTGATTCCACCCCATGCTATGTGAATGATGCCTCTCTGGGAGTGTCCCAGGAGGCTGTTGCAGTAAAGTGGAGGACATTGCCCCCTTTCCTCCTAGCGCCCCTGGGACAGCTGACCGGGTCACACTGTTGGCACGGTAAACAAACACGAAGTGGCATTGTGTGAAGTGCCCCCCCAGGCCATCACTCCTGAGGGGCCCAACAACACAGCTGCCCCCTCCCTGTCATATGTTTCCTCCTTCATGTGGGATCTGATGCCGTGTCAGATCAAAGAGTGGGCAGATAGGCTGGTCACAGCTCCACATTTTCCAACCCCACCCAGTCCCCCAGCCTGTAGCCTGTGTGTCTGTGGAGGCACAGAGAAACAGAATAAGAAACTGTCAGGAAGACTTTGAATGTGACTGGTTGACAAAAACTCCTCAGGATGCTCACAGCCTCTTATCTTGGGCGATGGCACGAAGGCGTAGTGTTTAAGGGGCCTTTTTGTCGCCGTTCAGATCTGTTGAGGCGACTGTCTCACTGTGTGTTGGCCAGCTTCCATTTCATCTCACTTCCTTCATTTTAACATCTCTCTTTCTTCCTGAGGAGTGCTCTTGTCATATACTATTAGGACAAAGGAGTAATTTTGCCTGCTGGGAATGTGGTATCTATACAAAGCTTTGGTCCCTTAAGGAATGAGATATACACACTAGTTACCAACAGATTCCTGTTTCATATTTAGCACAGCACGGCTGTCAGAAGACTGTAATTTCACCCTTTTTCCAAATATCATGCTTGTCACAAATAATCAGAGAGATTTGCGTTTGCTGAGAAACACCTCTGCCCCTACCTTGTGACTGTGTGATGCGTTCACAGCTGCAAAGTATCAAGAATTTGTACTTTGCCATTGATAGTGGATGTAATTACATCATTATTTATGTACACGTGTTGTGGCTGTACACACATACATAAGCATATTTCTATACATACTGTGTGTGTGTGCATCTGTCAGGTTTTATTTGTTTTGATATGTGTCACATTAATACACTTTCCACAAAAGGTGTTGAGTCGTTCTCATTCAGTCATAAAAAAAGAAAGGCTTAGTGCTGAATTGAAAACGTTTGAAGTGTTAAATGAAGCAGTAGGAATCTCCTTTTTGAAAAAAAAACAAAAAAAAAACAGGTGCATCTTAAAGCAGACACTCCTGCTTAGTCCCCATTCACAGGAGGATGAGTAGAGAGGTTATGACAAAGGCATGAGGCAGTCAAAAGTGAATATTTGGTAAATATCTAGAAGAACATCTTCAAACAGGCAACAGCGTAATACAGAGCAAATTCATTCCTTGCTCCGAGAACAAATGAAGGATACTTTACTGTGTGTAAGGATGCTGTGTGACTGAACAGTATTGTCTTTGTTTTGCAGTCTCTGCTGGGTGTTCAGTGTGAGGTTCAGAGGCAGCTGAAGGCCTTTGTGAAGCTGGAGCGCTTTGGCCAGATCTACGGAGCCAAAAGCGCCGGATGTCCTCAGAGCGAGAGCAAGAAAATCTTCGCCTCTGGCGGCTCCATCTTCGGGAAGGGGGTGAAGTTCGCCATACGAGACGGTCGCATCGGCACCGACATCATCAGTTTGGCCAACGAGGACGGGCGTCGGATGGCCGCCGTTCTGAACGACGCCTTCTACCTCGAGGACCTCCACTTCACTGTGGTGGGAATAGACACCCACTACTTTGTCAAACTGGGCTCCGTGGAGGGAGATCTGGCCCTCATCGGCATGACAGTGGGCCGTCGCACACTGGAGACTGGTGTCAATGTGACGGTGTCTCAGGTCAACACAGTGCTCAATGGCAGGACTAGGCGCATTACTGACATTCAGCTACAATATGGCGCCCTGTGTCTGAACACACGTTACGGCAGCAGCGTGGACGAGGAGAAAGCTCGTGTGTTGGAGCTGGCCCGGCAGAGAGCTGTCGCCCAAGCCTGGGCCCGGGAGCGCCAGAGACTGAGGGATGGAGAGGAGGGTTCGCGGACCTGGACTGAGGGAGAGAAACAGCAACTCCTGGGCTCAGGGAAGGTGCAGGGCTACGACGGATACTACGTGGTTTCAGTTGACCAATACCCTGAGCTGGCAGACAGTGTCAACAACATTCATTTCATGAGACAGAGCGAAATGGGCCGAAGGTGACATGAACACGAGGCTCTGCAGCGACAGACTCAGATGTAGGACATGGGACTTCTTGCCAAAGACAGTTGTGTACATGACCACTTTTTTTTTTTTCTTTTGACTGTGCTCAACTTGGTTTTTAATATACTGTAAAGAAGAAAAAACATGGTTGCAATCAGTTGCACTGTATTAATAGAAGAGTGCCCTTCTCCTTTTGAAGATTCTTTAACAGTCTTTGCCCTTCAAGTGCGGCTGCTAGAGGATGAAAATTTGCGATGTCTGTGACTTATTTTTGTGACTCCATTTCCTCGTCCCTGTTGGTGATTCTGTTCAAAGGAATCCAAGAGGAGTATTGGTAATGCATTATGTTCAGTGGTTCACTCTGCTGCCAGACTTGCAGATTGTTATTCACAAGCTTGCTCCATTCTGCCTTTTCTGCGCCTCAGCCAAGGAGATTCCTTCTCTTTTAATCACTTCTTTTTTATACTTGAAACCCTCATAGCCCCAGTCATCCATAAATTATGAGAGAGATTTCTGTTGGCGGTCGAGCCCTTCATCAAAACACTAGCTGTACTTGTCAGGGCACCTTCATTTGTTTGATGTCTTGTAATTTTTTAACAGGAGGCTTGATGCTCATCTGTGGTCTTAGCTCGGAAGGCTCCAGTGCACCCTGACAGTGCATGTTGATGGCCTTCCTTATATGAAATACAAAATTAGCAAAACTGCTTAATCATGTTTCAGCTGTATGGTAAAGCCAACAAAGGGATATGAGGTCACTTTTTTTTTTAATTTTGTGTGTATTTTCTTTAACTGGATTGTTTTTTTATCCAAGGAAGAAAATTTAAAACATAGAATAAATTGTCCTTTTTATTTGACTGTGGTCAAACAACTCAATTATGAAAATAGTGAGGAGCCAACAGAAATACTGTGGAATTAATGTGTGTATTAAACAACAAAAGGTATTTTACAGGAATGGTTTTTGAATTACATTTTAGTTTTGTTTTATAAATAGCTATATGAATTAACAGTATAACAAATGTGAATGAAAAAAATGTGAACTATTGTCCCTTTTATTGTTAATTGTTGTACTTGAACAATACTTAAGGGTGTTTCAACACATGGAATAAACTATGAAAGGTGGTTTAGTTACATCAATTACTGTGTTTTTATTAGACCAGCTACATTTTACTGATCTCAATTGCATATGAAAGGCAGTGTTTGTTCATCATTGAGCTTCAGTCAGTATTCCTCACCACAGTCTGTCCAGTCTGTTAAAAGTTTGGGATGAAAATATTTTTAATAAGTGAGAGTATATAGATGGATAAAGGATACAGTCTCGTCAGTGATATATACT
>OMNW01000491.1:1260-12463 GCA_900303245.1 Selene dorsalis | reverse complement strand
ATGATGTTCATGGTTCAGACTCAATAAAAACCAGCTCAGACAACACAGCATGTGTCACTTTGTTTATTCACAAACAAGCTGCATATACATTTATCACAGTACATATATCCATACAATCTCATACACATGTAACATGTCACCAGAGGAGACACCTTGAATAAATGAGTCAGACTGACAGCCACATGCATTCAAGCAATACATCAATAAATAAACTATAAAACAAGCAGTAAAGCAGAGATGCAATAAACACACAGATGCAGGTTGTGGTTGTAAACAATAAATTTAATAAATATTCACAGATGCATTTTACAATTAGCTGGTGCTGTATAAACCTACGTACACAAACTGAATAAATACATGGCTACACATCCATGAGGTCCCAAAGGAAACCCCAGAAAAATAAACTCGCATTAATCACAAATACACCATTAAAGAAATCCTCTTTCTGCTCTGCAGACAGTCACACAGCTCCTCCTGCTTCATCCTGCACTTCAGCGTGATGTTCTCAAACTCCTGGGACGACAGACATGGAAAAAACATTTAGTCGCACTGATCCTGACATTTAGAAATGTTGGAGCTGCAACACCTCAGCTACAAATCACACTTACATTGGGTTTTATCCAGAAATGTTGAGCTGGATCGCTCCTGGCTGCAGCTTCAAATATGGCAACAACTGCTTGTATCGCACTTGCGGTGACTTTGAGCGAAGTTCTCGTGGACTCCGGTGATCTTCAGCTCATCTGTTCCTGTTCACTCCGCACGCGTGCTTCAGGAAGTGAAGCGGAAGTGGCCGCGGCATTACCAGCGCCCCCTGGCGGCGAGGAGGAGCAGGAGCTGATCACCCAGCCGTGTTGATCAGGACCATTCACATGAACTCGATTTTCGTCTTTTAGTCGAAAAACATGAAGCAATTTCAGTTATCAAATCAATGTAAAAGTATAAAGTAGCAGATAACAGACATTCATGAACTTGTAGCAAATGTATCTAGTGTACTTTTATAGTTACTGTAGTTTATTATGTGTGCAATTATGTTAACAACAACAACAGCAGTGTGGTTTTTGAATAGAAAAATTTTATTACTGATACACCATTCAAATAAAACTCTGAACAATTCATTCACACAGTCTAAAAACAGACACTCTGGTTCTGATAAACATCGATCAACAGTGGCACAAAAATATAAAGACAGAAAAAAGTAAGGCAAGTTCTTTACAAAAAACTGTGATCCATAGATAAATGACAGACAAATTAAAAAGGCACAAGGAATATATATATATTTATATTTATATATAAAAAGACCATGCAGGCACATTGGGATGGAATGGGGTTGGTCTCAGTAGAATTGGCTGGAGTGGCTTCCTGATCTCCTGGACTGGCT
Organism: Selene dorsalis; assembly: GCA_900303245.1. Classification (NCBI taxonomy): domain Eukaryota; kingdom Metazoa; phylum Chordata; class Actinopteri; order Carangiformes; family Carangidae; genus Selene; species Selene dorsalis. Next base: position 11,085 of record OMNW01000491.1, on the reverse strand, counting down.
TTGTCTCACTGCTTGTGTTGTTTTGTGGCTCTGTGGCCCTTGAGAAGCCGGGGGGGGCACAGGGTTACAGAAGATGTTGGCTGAGGTAAACTGCATTTATGTTGGAATAGATTGAAATTCCTTCCCTATTGCTTTAAAGACAAATCCTTTGTGATGGTTTAATGAAAAAGAAATCACTTAAATTAAACAATCAGTCTTTGGTAAAAGAAAAGAGTTTAAAAATTGGCCTGCAGAGGGAATTAAAGTGTGTTAAGTCTCCACTGGTCCCTGGACTGTCACCATGTGACCAACAGGGGGGAGCAGAGTGCCGTGAAACTGTACTTCATCCCACAAGAGCAGAAAACGTCAATGACAGATGTGAACCACACAGCAAAGCAAAAGAGTAAAGAAGCCTTGCAGATTTACTCGTCACCACCCACATCCAGAGAGGAGCCATAGAGGAAGAAGATTGCAATTAGCATGTAGCGTAAGATAGAGAGCTCATTCAGAGTCCAGAGAGAGAGAGAGAGAGAGAGAAATGAAATCAGAGAATCCAGTGTTGGCACCATATCACAGGGGTGATCTTCTCTGGAAGAAAGGCCAGCTTCTCAGAGCATGAATGATTGGGTGTGTTTGAAATCTTGAGGCTGTGGGACACACACACAGAGAAAAAAAGCATTAGAATTAAACTGTTCTCCTGCTCTTGTTTCAGGTTCCTGGCCCTCGGTGATGCCTTCACTTGACTTCAATCAAAAACACGGCAGCATTCATAAGTGTGATTTTCATTGTGCTTAAGTCAGCGTTCAGCTCTCAGTACCTGACATGAGAGAGAGAGAGAGAGATGTACAACAAAGTAGAAGGAAAAAAAAACACACACTTACTTCCTGGGGTGGGGGGACATAGTTGACATTGGACCTGAAAGACAAAGACATCGTAAGTGCATCAGACGGTTTGACAGTCACAAAGAGAAGAAGAAAGTGGAGGCAGACAGCTGTATCCTGAGTCATATCTTGCCCTGCATAAATAATGCACATCATACATGGCAAACCTCCCACTGGGTAGAAAGAGGGGACAGTATGAGGCAGGAGAGAGGGACGTTCAGTTTAGTAAACCTCGCGGTCGTCTTCTCTATGTATAGCTACAAATGTAATTTAAATTGGTCAGTCACCGGTCTGTATGGGGCCAAAATAATAAGAGACTTGTACACAAGTGAATCCCAAATTGCACAATGCTGTTAAATACGTAAAGGACATCGTCTGAGGCTACTGTCCTGTCAGACAAAAACCTAAATAGAACATATTCATGACTGAACTCGGTTTCCCCCTGTTTCCAGTCTTTATGCTAAGCTAATTTATTTTGTCTCACCACTGCAGGAAAAAGCAGAGACACCGATGAAGCTCAGGATGAAGATGGTCAGTAAAAAATCTGTGTTGTGGTTGTTTGTCATTTGCAGTTTTTTTTTTTTTTTACACGTGCATATTCACATAGGTGACCGCAAGGGCCGGAGTCAACGAACGGGACGTCCACAATTTGGTGCTCAATGAGGCCACGCCCACTAAGGAAGGTGGAGAAGCATCTCCACTGGCTGTGCTGTTCAATTCAACAATGTGTGACATATGTGTGTGAAAATAAACCTTTTCAGTCTCTTGATGAGAAGAATTACATTACACAAAGTGGGCTCTGAGCTTCCTTTCCAACAGGACAGCAGCCTAAGTGTATCCATCAAGACAGTGTTTAAATATACAACACACACTTTGGCAATTTGGGATTCAGTTGTGAACGAAAGTCACATTATCTTCCGTTCACTCGTCTACGCATCACACTCACGTGTCCTCTGTTCTGTGCAGGGTTTGGCTGCTGATGTGGGCTGCACCGTGACACTGGGAGATCCAAAAGGACCTGTAGGGGCCAGTGTGTCAGCTTTAAAACGGATCAATAAGGCATCACACTGCACACCATGCTTTTCCGAAAAGGGGGCGGTTATCTGTACGTAATATTAAATTATTCATGCAGGTGCGCTTTATCGCTGTGATCCTAGTTCTGTAAACTCTGCACATCTGATATGTCACAAGTCGATGTTTGATTCTGTAAACTTTGCAAGCCTGTGCATTCAGATCCAAGTGTTCAAGTGTCATTATACACACTGCAAAGCGATGCAGAGTGTGTAATGAAACTTGAGCACTTGGATCTGAACGTTTACAGACAGAAGTCTAAATATTCAGTGAACCTGCAGACAGCTACAAATCACATGTACAGTTTACAGAACAAGTATCACAGTGACAAAGCTGCTAAACTCGCCTTCATGAATGGTATGATATTCCATATATTAGGGGCTTAACGCTGTAAGATGGTGAGCCAACACATGCAGCAATCCAACACCCAAATAAGAAAAAAAGTTTAAAAGTTGAAGTCTTATGTACCTGCTTTCTACTGCAGCTGTGTGTATTGCGTTTGTTTTGTGTGTAGCATTCAAGGGTTATTTTGAGTGTTTTGACTTGTGGTTGTGTGATGTTATCATGCAGCGTCGGTGCATCATTACAGTAGCAGGTAATGCATGATAACATCACACAACCACAATCAAAACACTCAGACTGTCCCTTTAAAGCACACATGGTTAACACAAACACTTTATAGAAACACTAAATGGGTATTTCAAGTAACGTATCTGCAGGAAAAAATGAAACGTGTTCAATAAGAGACTGTCCTGTCTGCGTTAGTGACCACAGAAACTAGAAACAAGACACATGCGTTCTTCAGATATGTCTATAACCCACTCAGCAGTGATGTAACATTCCTCTAACTCCTCGAGACTGTTTTGCTCCTAGATCTGCATTCCCACCCCCTTAACTTGTGCCTACTATTGGTGCATCAGAAATCATGTCACATTGTCTTTGAGTCTTTGTGAAGACGCCTGCTCTATAAATAGGAAGTTGACACTGACAGCTCCAGTTAGCTCAGTGGGATAAGCATCAGACTCTAACCTAGACAAAGAGCTTTCGCATCAGCTTCAAGGAGAGCTCCACGCTGACTCTCCATCAAAGGCTGCGCAGTAACAAGCCAGTAATCAAATAACAAAGTCAAGTGAGTTAGACCAGTCACATGGGGACGTTGCATTTATGTCTCTGTGGTTTCTGGCTCAACAGTCAGTCGAGCATCAAAACGTCCTGACGCCCACTCTGGTGCGTTTGCAGGACAGGGACTGTTAGTGTGTAAATGCACAGCACAGCACACAGCAACATCCCTCTGTGACGCCACCATCTCATTCCTCAATCTCTTCGATATCTAAATAATCCATTTCAAATTACCCACCCAATCAGTTTAATTGCTTGCAATTCAATCTGGTGCCAATATTTTTCTCTGCGCTGATTAACAGCCAGTAATTATTCTATAATTATGTGGCAGCGATTATTTCTCCTCCCTTTAATTGTCAGCGTCTTTTTTAGATTTCTGTCTGTCTGTGGTACAGTTTGACATGATTTCAACAGAGGTACATCTGCCCCAAAGTGACAGCCAATTGGAAAACAAACAAACAAAAACAAAAACCTTTCCCCCACGGTTCGTACATCTGTTGGTGCCTATCACCGGATGAGTACAAACACAGGCGCTGCTGTGGCTCAAAAACACACATTTAGACACAGCTGTCACTCTATACAGTCCTGAGTCAGCACGCAGACACGCAGTCAACAAGCCACCCTCCCACCCTGCTCTATCCTCGCTGTGGAGGCTATTAGACTGTTTGTTCACATCAATGTTAATGCAATCACAGAGCTCTTACCTTCCTCTGTGTCCTGCTGATGGATGAGTCCGGAGCACCATGCAAGAAGGAACAGTAAAAGTCAATTTATTTCAGACAGAATAAAAAACAATATCTCTATTAACTGATGCACTGTTCAAGCAAGAAGAGACGGCGGCCTGCTACAGCCGAGTGAAAGTGAAAACCTACGGCTGAAGAAGCCGTTACGGTGCAGGAGGAATCCTCCACAGCTGCAGACCACCACAAGCAGGCAGACCACCACCACCGCCGCTACCACCGCTGTGATGTTGACGTCCTCTGGAAGAGGGAGAGAGAAGAGGAAACGACAGAGTTATGATCCATTTCCAATATGAAGTGGTTAATATTTAATCAATATTCCAAACAGCCGTAACCATAAAATCTGCAAACATCAACGTAAATATCAACGGCCATATTTAATGCAACAAGATCTAATGCTTTCTCCTGTGCTCCAGGAATATTTCCTGTAATTTACTAAGTGCAGAAAATGGGTGCTTGCATTAACCTAGAGCATATTAAAGAATTTATTAGGATGCTAAACATAATGACATCATTTAAAACCGTGTAGTTTGTCCTTAAACGTCACACTTTCAGATTTCAGAAGCAGGGTGAAATAAGTTTATCTCTTCCTCTCCACTGCATCTCTGATTTTGTCCAGGTCTGAAAGGTGAGGGGGGAAGAGGCCGGATGAAGAGTGGAGGAAAAAAAAAAAAAAAAAGGACAAAAACAAACACATACACACACCTATTGTCATGTGCTTGCCCTCGCACATCTTGGGTGTTCCCACCCCATTCGATGCCCGGCAGCTGTACTGGCCTGTGTCCTCTTTGGCTACAGCTTTAAACTCCTGCAAACAGAGACAGGGAGGATGGAGGAAAACTTTTATACCTGTTTTTAGAGAGAGCATGCTTTTAAATGGCCTGAGTTAGAGCATTTATTCTGCTAAAGTGTCCTTGAGCGATTCTCAGAAACGCTACGTACTATCAAACCAGACGAAGAAGCACTTTTCACAGAACTTGACAGAAGCAGCTCTGTTTGCTTCCTTAAATAACACGTTACTGCAGGGAGACAGTGTAAAGCCTTCTCCAACACACACGCCATCCTTCTTCGTTGTTCTTATCTTCACGCACTCTCTCTCACCAGTACTCCTGTGTGTGAGTTGATTAAAAGGGTGGCGTTGGCCTGGCGGGGCTGGCTTATTGGCAGGTTGTTCTTGAACCAGGTGTATGTAGCAGGTGGGATGCTCTGTTGGTCTCTACAGCGCAACTGCACCACTGAGCCCGTCACTGCTGAGCTGGGGATTTCACAGGACGGGGTGTTGGGGGGCACTGGAGGAAGAGACAGAGCGTCAGAGGGTCAGAGCCACAGAAACCAAAGTAAAACATCAAATGTTTCAGAAGCATTGTTTTTTTTTAAATCACAGCTTGTCAGTCTTACCCAGGACTTTCAGTGTCACGTTGGTTTCACCCAGGCTGACAGAGTCCAGAGGAGCGCTGATCTCACAGCGGTACTCCCCGGCATCCTCCTGAGTCACCCTCTGCAGCGTCACCGTGGCCCCGTCAATGGTCGCCCGACCTTCAAACGGACCTGAAGGCAAAGAAGAGAGAGTCAGGAAGAGGAGGACATGTTCTCTCTGGCTGTGAATGCTGGTGCAGTGGATGTGCAGTTGGCATGTTTTCATCTATAATTTACTTTACTGCCACTTAAGACTGGTATCACAAGGCACGTTCCATCATACAATATTGAGATACATCTGTCTATAGCTCCATGCGTTTACATTAATGACACCAAATGAAAATGGATAATTCATAGAAAAACATGTTTTTTGAGGGTTTTTCAAAGGGAAGAATCTTTAATGCAATGTAAACTTAAATGTAAATCTCCCAGCAAACAGAAGCAGCTATCTTTTACTGTGAAGCAGCTGCAGGAAGTGCAGAATGATCAATACGGAGAGTTATTTAGAAAAGCTTCTGACCTGGTTCTACACTCTAATATAATATACCCTAACCAGCAGGAGGCGGGGCTAATATATCGCGTGTTGCCCCGGAGCGCCCTGACTGGTGAACGTGGCCCAGAGAAAGTTTCAGGGATGTGACATTACATGAGTTTAGTTGTTGCCAGCAGCTCCTGTCTCCCATTGTCAGAGCACTGACTCTTTATTTGCGTCACCTTTGGAGCTAACTTCAGATGTGAAGTGGAGCGGAGGTGATGGGTTGGAGGCATTTTTCAAAGCCTTGACGTGTTTGGGGAAAACTGTCAGTGTAACTACTCTGTCTATACAAGGGATTGTTTTATTCTTTATTTACTTCACCCATTAAAACCACATCCTAAACTACAAAAAGTGAAAGATCAAGGATAAAAGACGAGGTAAGATTTTATATGTTGACAAAAACGGAGCTAAAACATCTCTCACGGTAGATCCGTTGCTCCTGCCCCGACCTATCAGAGTGGTGTTTTCTCCAACCCCTCTCCAGCTGGCACCACAAGCTGATTAAAACAAATGCCCTGTTTGTCAGCGCAGGGATAAAGAGGGACTGGGCGCTTTCTCACCTCTAAAGTGTCCATCATAGTACATGAAGGAAACATCTTTGCCCTTCTTCTTCCATTCGATGCGTGGGCTCTGGTCCCTCTCTGTGCGGAAGATGCAGGACAGCACCGCCTCTGAAGTGGGAAAAAGTGAACGGAGAGATATTTATAGCACAAACAGCAGAAACTTGGGTTATTTCTTTCAACAGCTTGGGTCTATTTATAGGGTTTACTGTGTCTGAGAGAAGAACAGGAGAAGACAGATGAGCTGCTTTTTGTTTTCCTGCCTCACCTGAGAACTCGTGCACCTCCACCTTGTGTCTGGTGCTTGAGACAGTCACAGGAACAGAGGGGGAACCTGGTGGTGGGGGAGGAGAAGAAGGGAGAGAGAGAGAGAGAGAGAGAGAGAGAGAGAGAGATTAAAAAAAAAGGCAGGTTGAGAGCAGTTCAGAACGTAATATCGCTCATCATCCATTAAAGGGGCAAGGTGAATTGGGTGAAGTGCTCCACGTTGAATGCAAGAGGAGAATGCTTAATGGCCGTCTTTGGGCTGTCTGGTTGCACTATCTGAGGCAAGCGCATCAGTCTGCGGCGGACTGAGGCTTTCTCCAGGAGATCTGAGGTGAAGGCAGGATTACTCCCTCCTCGGCTTTAATCCTGTGGGGTTAAGGAGCGGCTCGCCGTATGTTTATTAAAGCACAGGTTAGGACGAGGTCGCCCGGCATCTCACCAGCAGCTTGTCCAGATTAGCCTGATGTATGAGGGGCATTAGTCAAGGCGGCCAACGGCACCCCCACCCCACAACTGTCTGTGTGTCACTGATACAAGCATCTAAACAGGAAGGGGAAACAGGAGCAACATTTCTTGTGCGCTGATTGGTTTAGAGGCTGGGATTATTGTCTGGTCGTCCTGTTGTTAAATGCAGGTGAACTGTGGGTGAAGGTGAACTGGGGGAAAGACGAGTGGGAAACATGCACATGGCCAGAAGTCTAACACTCACTTATTAACGTCTAGAGCGGCCTTGTCAAGTACACTGACAAATAAAGTTCTCTGGACTCCGAACTCAGGATAAAAGCACCACATCTCCCTAAAGTCTGCAAATTAAGAGAAAGGGGAACATTTGTGAAATGGTATGATAAATGTTGGATGGGCCTCAGGGATTCCTGCTCCTGGAGCTTTAAAAGCGACGGAAAACTTTGAGCAAACTTGTAATTTGGTGTAATGGAGGCGTCACCTTCACATATTCTTGAATACATTACCTTGGGTCTGCACGCACACCCAGATTGAAATCTAACAACTCCAGCCCGAAAAAACATGCATGCAGGGATTAGTCAGCTCCTCGGTTTCCTGTTTGTCTGTAACATCCTGTCTTGGCCCATTGTTTCTGCATTATGACCAGTTACTGAAGATTTTCCCGGTGAAGGGAGGAGGGGGGGGGTTGATGCAAGAATGAAGGGCGAAGCTGAGACAAAGGACAGGAAGCGTGAAAAAGAACAGGAAGGTGGCCTATACAAACTGGAGTTTATACGGCCTCTCTCGCTCTTATTTCTTTCGATGGAAGCTATTTTTAATGTGGCTTTTAAATAAACAAAAGCCTCTACAATAATAATGTCATCTGCCAGAACGCAGCATAATGCATGCTCGAGTTTTTTTTTTTCCTTTAAAAAGCTTTTCTCAAAGTTGGCTCAATTTACACCAGCTCCGCCCGGTCAAACTTTTCAGCTAAGTGAATTAAAACTGCACACTCTCCCTCCAGACGCCCGCTCTTCCCCTTCGCTCTGCCATGTGTCGACTTGCGGCGCTGTAACAGGATTATCGTCGTTGCCTCGGCTTGTGTACCTCGACACCCTCTGAGGAGCATTGTCTCACCAAAGGATGAACAAGACGAGGGAGGGAGATACAATGAGATTAAAAAGAGACGGGAATAAACGACAAAGGAGAGATGAGCGGCCCTAAGAATAGAATACAAATGAAATAGAGTGGAGGAGAGTGGGGTGGGGAGGAGGAGGGGTGGAGGCTGGTCGAGGGCGGACGAGAGACCCGCAGAAGCATGAATAAAAGAGAGAGTGGGACTGAAGGCGAGGGAGATCCTCTCAGACAAGTGGGACTGTGAATGGAAGAGGCTCTTGTCACATAGTGTGAGACCTGTCCCGCCGCCTTGAAGGGTGTCTGTTTGAGGAACAAGAAATGTAGCAGGGCTGACAACATGCCTGCACTTAAAACACTGCACTGACTGACACACACACACACAAAAACACACACACCAAAAAATGAGCAAAGCATCCCCATGTGCGACGTCCCGCTGCCCCGGTGTCGTGCTCCACTCCTGCGAACACTGTCAGCCCCGATGGCCTCAATTAACTACAGAGGCGTCCAGGCAGACAATGAACACATGGCCTGCTCAGATCATTTCACAACTGCATGGTGGGTAATGTTCACATGGTGTTAAGCTTTCAGAATAAAAGGCCTGCTGTCCAAGAACTGGAAGGAGACAAATGTGTGGCTCTTACTGGTCCACGCAGACAAGGGCATTATGGGTAAATGTAAGACGTTTAAGGAAAAGTGTTGGATCTGCTAAAACAGAGCCGTGTCCCTGCAGCTAAGCTGACTCGGGCCGATTATCGGCCAGCGCTGGCTGTGAGGGCTGATCATGAGCTGCTTCACATTTAGCTGCCAGTGGTCAGAACTGAGCACCCCGGCCAGAGACGGGCCAGAGACGGGCCAGCGCTGGCACTTTCCTCAGATTCAGCTGTGAGAGGAGTGAACGCTCTTCACTGCACCCGTGACCTGATCAATCACATCTGCTGAAGTAAGTCTGAGAAAATTGCTTAAATGAACTCGGGGAAGTTCTTCATGTGCTTCTCAGAAAGAAACAAGTCTCTGGTGATCCTCCAATATGGCATCAAATATGGCCACCCCGGTAATTAAAACTGCTGCTGGGGGCTTGTTGTGCCTCTGACAGACAGAAACGTGAAGCCTAAGGCGTCAAAACAGACACACACACACACGTCGTGAGTGACATAAACATCAACCAAAGCCTGCGACAGCTTAAACTCACACAGGGGCAGCCACCCCCTCGCCTGAGCAAAAATAGAAAGATGGCACGCTCACTCCTTGGCACGCAGCGTTACTCTCATTACGTGGTCCGTACAGAGTGTTACAGAGACTGAGCTGGGTGTTGCCAGGACTGTGCCGAGGTCAAAAGCACGGCGCAGTAATAATTAAGGCACTTATTCAAATTAACAGGGAACCAATGAAAGGGGACGGGAGATGGACCCACAGGAAACGTCCTGTCCGCCTGTGTGATATAGATAACGTGATGGTGGGCGGTGGACGCACGTTTCAAGGCTGTGGGGGTACGGAGAAAAACAGGGAAGAGGACAGTGTGTGTCCTCACAGTGTGTGTGTGTGTGTGTGTTTGTGTGTGTTCTTGAGTTGAACAAAGCCTCTCTGTATCACTGTAACCCTGTGAGCAACAGCTGTCTCAGTCAGGCACGGTATGTGTGTGTGTGTGTGTGTGAGTGTGTGTGTGACTGACACATCATCAC
>OMNW01000490.1:13497-32840 GCA_900303245.1 Selene dorsalis | reverse complement strand
TATCGCCACGGGAACGTCCTACTACGGCCTCACAGGCATGACCAAGAACACCTTCGAGGTGAGGGACCTCAACTCAAGCACAAATGCAGCTCACGTTTTCAACTGAGAACTTTTCTGTCACACTGCCTGATGTGATGTGATTGTGTCAGGGGCGTATCCACAAGTGGGTTGGGGTGGGCATTGTCCATCCAATGAAAGCTCTGAATAAATCACTGTCATAACAATTTTTTTGAACATTCATTGTTGTGCATTCTATTCTATTGCAGCCCCCTGAAGATCCAAACCAAAATTAGCTTTCAAGTTCTTCTCTGCTCATCATAAGTCTAAAATTTACAGAGTTTAATTATTTCTTTCTTTTTCCTGGGGTAACGGCCCTAGATCCTCCTACAAAAATTGGATACTGTATTTGTATTCCCTTTGCCCCCCTCCCCAACATTTTGTGATTGCCCACCCAAAGAGTCACCACTGCCTTGTAAACATGGTAAATGAGACCCCATCAGGAAGCAGGGCAGGTTTCTGTGTTATCTTTTCCAAAGCTATCGTTGTCAGCCTGCCCATACTTCAACGCAACCCTGGAGTTTTCAGACTAAAACAGATCCAGGTTGTGTGTTTCAGAGCAGCGTGGACATCAGGTGTAAACGTAACAAAAGTGAGAGATTTCACCTGAACATTAACAAGTCAGTCCCAAAATGTTAGTTTGATACTTTTGCACTTAAGCTCTACTGGAACGGTCAAGGTCTCATATTGTCCTGTGAGTTGTTTGATACTGTGAAAGTATCAAAGCCTCAGTCCACAGAGAAACACACAGCCTGTGTTCAGAAACTGTGCCTTAAAACCAGCCGTCAGTTCTTCTGCAACTTTGTGATGTCACAACGAAGCAGTCACCACTCTCAGTCATGTAAAATCCCTGCCCACCTGGACCCACCATCACACCTTGCAGAATTTGGTGTCTCTGAGTATTTTACCTGAAAACTATCCGAGACATTTATTCCCACTCACTCGGAACAGAACAGTCAGCCAATCAGAGACGCTCAGGGCCTCCTCTCTTCTGACTGACCCACTGACCTGCTGTTACCAGAGCTTCGGAGAGAAGCCTGAGAGAGGAGATCAGACTAGACTGAGATGGTTTTGGTTCTTAACACTGAAAATGTATCTTACAGATCAGGATTGAAGATAAAATTAATTAAAATGAATGCTTTGCCAGCGTTGTCTTTTCCACTCACCACTTTCACAAAATGCTCTTGAGATTGTGAAAATCACATCATTTCGTATTTGTAAGTTTTCTAGACCACATGAAAGAGAAACCCTAGAATCCAAGACCCAGTAATAATGATCTCTGATATCAACCTCGGTGACATCATTACCTCTCTTCACTGTCATCTTCTTTTGTTTAAATATCCATTAGTGTGTTGTATCTCGGTGGAGAACAGTGGATTCCTCCACAGCACCTGCCTGATCCACTGTATTAAGCCCAGCAGCCTGACATTCACCATGTTAAACTTCGGAGTTAAAAATACTGCCATATCTGATCTGGACTGTGTCGCACAGCTCTTGTGCTGGCTGGTTGCCATGGAGACTCTGCAGCTGAAAGCCTGTGCGTGTGTATGTGTGTTTGCAGGTGTACCCGGTGAGCTCCAGCGGGGGACTGATCAGCGAGTACGCCTTTGTGCGGACCGGCCTGCTGGGCTTCATCGGCCCCGGCGGCCTCGTCTTCATCACTGGAAAGATGGACGGGCTCATCATGGTGAGCGGGCGGAGGCACAACGCCGACGACATTGTCGCCACGGCGCTGGCGGTGGAGCCGATGAAGTTTGTCTACAGGGGCAGGTGGGTGTGGCTTAAAGCTGGGGAGGCATTTTAAAGTCAGATCAACAGTTTCTAACTTTCCACACGTCCCACCCTGGCACATCCACTGTCATGCTGATAAATGAGCAATACCCCCACACTTAATAAATCTAATAAAGTAGAGCAATAGTGGATGAATCCAGAAACGGTAATAGAGTGAAGTTTAATTGTGTCCATGGCCACCGAGTACAAAACCCATCTTTCACCTGACAGAGTCTGATGACGTCCTTACGAGCTATTTAAAGCTGCTGCAGAAACTGTGGACACAAAATCCTGAATCCTGCACTTCAGACATGAAGATGAAAGTTTGATGCTGTTTAAGATTTACTCTGCACGAGCGTCTATTGTTTCTGTGTTTACATTTCACTGCTGCTGCTAAAGTGGCGTCTGTTTGCTCTGATGAAAGATGGCGTCCTTCCTGTCGTATGCACACACTGCACAGTTTTATTGTTTTATTGTGTTTTTATGTCCCCACTCAACCCGAGCAGGAAAACAAACTCTAATCCAACTGCAGTGGAGCTTCCACCTGAAAACAGATGAACCTCCAACATGCAAACAGTTTGTCAGACCTGCTTCTAACTCCTGCTGCTTTCTTCTGATGTGACACCACACTCTTAAAACCCGAGGATCTAAAGGAGTCACACTTTAAATCAGAAGCTCCACTAACTGCTGCTGACACTCTTCCTCTTACTGGTGTCAACTTATTTATTCTGAAGCTCTTTTAACCAAAAAAGTTTCACTAAGTAAAAGTAACAGCCTGAATCTGCAGTCTGTGGTCTGAGCTCATGAGTGTGTGCACTGGATATTAAAGACCCTCTCCAATAAAAGCCTAGTCTTCAAACTTGTTAACGTGCATTTGATGTTTTTATATAATACAAGACATGTGAGGAGTGAAAAAATCAGTCAACACCTTGACCTGCAGTGAACCGATGTCAGTCTCATGAACAGATTTTCAGACAGCCTGAGTTTCATACATCACAAACCTAAGGAGCCAATCCTGTCATCTTGTGGAGGCAGTGGGAGGGTCTACATAAACCTGAGCATTAGCACTGTATGGATGTGTGTGAATGGGAGAATGTGACAAACTAGAACTAGTAGACTAGAAAAGAGCTATATACCATTTACACCATGTGAACCACTGTAGCTATACTGCGCTATCCGTTGTGATACGTCTGACCGAGGTCTCTGTGGTGGGTCCTCTACAGCCAGCCATCCCAAGATGCACTGCTCTTTCACAGGTCACCAAAACCTTGCATTAGCTCAGTCATTGTGTCAACTGCTGCCAGTTACAAACTAACAAACATCAGTAACAAATAACTAACACTAGCAGCAGGCTTCAAGGCCTGATCCAGATTTTTAAATGAAGAGATACGAAGAGACGATTCCTCAGCCAGCCATAGTTTTCCCTTTGTTCACCTTTTATTTGGAAAAACCATGTTTGTTTTTTATTGGTTTTTAACACTATAACAAGAAGATCAGTATGAACACGGTCAAGGGCTGGACCAGAACAAAAGCCCTGGCTCCAAATATACAAGAAACTAAAATAGAAATCAATCCAATACCAGCACACCCACACAAAACATGACCTGTTAGTAGATACATTGACAGAGCTTCACCAGTCATTCAGACATTCAGTGTCTGATTCATGTATGGTCCTCATATTTTCAGATACCTCCTCTTTGTTGTTCAACTGCTCCCAGCAGGCGGTTTTGGTCTCTCTTTTTCCTCCTCCAGCCTTTTATTAAATGTTATTTTTTGATTTCTAGTGTGTGTGAACGACCCTGCAACCCCTAGAAAACCATGTTTAACAAAATATTAATCATCAAATATCATCATATTTGCATGGGCAGTAATAGTGAACAGTGTGGTGCCCCTCCATGGCCATCATCATTGTTTTTCTCTCTTAAATGTACTGGATGTGGATTAGGAGTTGCTTCTGAAAACTGCATCTTTAACAATCATGACAGGAGTCTAAACCTCTCTGCTGAGAGCCAGGCTGATGAAATGTTGTCAGGGTTACACTTGAGGCAGATTTCAGCGCTGCGCTCTCAGAGTGACTCATCTGTTGCTGTTGAATAAAAACCTCTCTCTTGCTCTCTCCAGGCTGGAGGAAGGATTTTTCTGCTCAGGTCTGATTTAGTAGTTTTGGGGCGTCACTCACCTCAGAGGATGACTGATCCAGACTGTCAGCTCAGTGAAGGAGCCAGAGTCGTGTTCAGAGCTGTTTGGAGCCCAATTAACCTGCTTGTTATTTTCTTTTTTAACTGATTAATCATTAATATCATGTTGGTCAAAACAACTTTTTAGAGGCTGTGTTGCAGTCTTAAATGAAAGTGAAGGTGTGAATGGGAGGTAAAATGGCTGAAGACTGACTGAGGGTTGTGTCTCTGTCTCTGCAGGATAGCCGTGTTCTCCGTGACCGTGCTGAGAGATGAGAGGATCGTGGTCGTGGCCGAGCAGAGGCCTGACTCCACAGAGGAGGACAGCTTCCAGTGGATGAGCCGTGTCCTGCAGGTGGGTGGCCTCACACACTCTGGTCATGTACGACTCAGTCTTCTTCTTCTTCTTCTTGATCTGTGAGATCTGATCGATCATTTGTTTTGTACATTGTTTGTGTCGAAATGAAAATTCAAAGCACTACATTAGTGCTAGGAAAAGACATAGCGCTGTTTCTCAGTCCTTAAATGGCACATCAGTGTTTCTTATATCATTCCTGATTGCATAATGTGTCTGAATGTCATTGTGCAGCTGCTCTGAAAGAACCACAGTTTCAAAATGCCAGTCACGAGTAAAAACAACTCTTCATCAGGACATAATCCTCCCCTTCCTCTGTCTGTTCTGCCTGTCCTCTAACTGTCCTCTGAACCCCCCCCTCTCTCTCTCTCTCTCAGGCCATCGACAGTATCCACGGGGTGGGCGTGTTCTGCCTCGCACTGGTCCCGGCCAACACGCTCCCCAAGACTCCTCTGGGTGGCATCCACCTCTCAGAGATCAAGCAGCTGTACTTGGAGGGGGGGCTGCACCCCTGCAATGTCCTCATGTGCCCCCACACCTGCGTCACCAACCTGCCCAAACCACGGCAGAAACAGCCAGGTGAGACACACAGTCCAGTCTATTGGGGAGGGGGGGGTTGTACTATACATGGCCTTTGTGTGTTTGGAGCTCAGTGTGTGTGTTCTGCAGAGATTGGACCTGCCTCTGTGATGGTGGGGAATCTGGTGTCAGGGAAGAGGATTGCTCAGGCCAGCGGCAGAGATCTGGGACAGACTGACGACAATGACCAGGTGATACACACACACACACACACACACACACACATTCACAGACTTTGTATGAGACGACTAATAATGAATAGTAATGACAGACCAAATCCAGAGTGACGTCTGGACTCCACATGATAAATTAATGTCTGTGGCCAAATGATTAAAAACAAGAGTGGAGTTACAACAGCTCATTAATAACCATTCATCTCTGTGTTTCTCTGGTTTCATCTGAATATATTTGAGTTCTGGACAGATGTCGAAAAAACTGTCTCTGGACTCTGGGAACTTGTGTCAGACAATTTTCATATTTCAAAATGAAAACAATCCTGCCCTAAACAAGGCTCAGACGATCACACACACACATGCAGACACACACACACAGAGGTTTGAATATGTCTGGGTGATGTTTTGATAACTGATGGTTTACAAACTCTCCCTCCTCCGCCTTGAGGGAAATGTCTGATGTCTTGTTCTCATTAATAATTTGGGCAGTGAGTGAAGTGAAGGTCAACTGTGCTTCCTTAATGATTGATTTAAAAGTTGACATTTTGGAGAAGCAGCACGGCCGACCACCTTGATCTGATCGATGTAGGGTGATAATCAGCCAACAGATTTTTCTGACCTGACCATCGAAGAGGAAACGGCTTCATCTGTAAAACTGCTCACACTCGTCTTCTTCTGTGGTGGTTTCTGGCATCAGCAGGTTGTTTCTCATCTGTGGTATTGATTAAAAATCCCTTTAATGAATGTGACATGGTTAAAACTAATGATTGATTCACTCCTCCTCTCGGTGGCTCCAGTATTGACTACAGTAGAGTTCGATGTCTGGTCTTGTTTGCAGTTTCACATGATGAACTGTTGTTGGAGGCAGCTCAGACTGAGAGAAACGCACTTGTTCGGCCTGTGCGGTGAATCTCTGCCGTTAATCAGTTTGGATCAGAGACGTTCAGTTTGTGTCCTGAACTTCACCCTCAGCGGGAAAACAGGAAGCACATGGAGCTCTGGAGAGGAAGGAGGGAATCTGTGGTCGAAAAATCATGTTTGTAACAACTCTGTCTTTCAGTTCCTGTTCCTGTCTGAGGTTTTACAGTGGAGAGCTCAGACCACACCAGACCACGTCCTCTACACCCTGCTCAGCTCCCGTGTAAGGACACACACTCACGCACCTTCTTTTCAGAGTAAATGCGCAATGTTGTGAACAAACTGGTGTCGATTTTTACAAGAAATTCCACAGTGACTAAGAAACAGAGAACTTTTTATCATCAAATCAGAGATTAGAGATCGCAAAGTATCACAGTGATAGTTAGGAATTAGATACAGCTCAAGAACCAGTGCACAGGATCAGTGCTAAATGCGATAATCAAAGAGGTTAACTTTATGTTTGACATCAACATTTACATTTTATTATTTTATGTTGTTATAAGTAAGAAAACAGTAAGAGAAGTGACATGATATTAGGATTCAGTCACTAATGTAAATTCCTGAGACACCTTTGCCCTCCCTCCCCTCCCCCAGGGGGCAGTGTCCAGCTCTCTCACCTGCCTGCAGCTGCACAAGAGGGCGGAGCGAGTGGCTGCTCTGCTGATGGAGCGAGGAGGTCTGCAGGAAGGAGACCACGTCGCCCTGGTCTACCCACCAGGTCAGTGACAATGATGATGAAGGTGATGAGGATGAACAGTCTCTTACACAAACACATCTGGAGACTCACACCTCTGTCCCTCTCTGCCTGCTGTGTGGTTGCCTCCTGCAGGTATAGACCTGATCGCAGCCTTCTACGGCTGCCTGTACGCAGGCTGTGTCCCAATCACGGTGCGGCCCCCTCACCCCCAGAACATCTCCACCACCCTGCCCACCGTCAAGATGATCGTGGAGGTCAGAGATTACACAGCTTTTGACACAGAGAAATTATATCTATCCAACAACCTCCTCTGATCATGGACCTGTCCTCTCTCCAGGTTAGCCACTCGGCCTGTGTGATGACCACGGCGGTCATCTGTAAGCTGCTCCGCTCAAAGGAGGCCATGGCCACGGTGGACATCAGGAACTGGCCCCCTGTCCTGGACACTGGTACTGTGGCCTCTCTAACACACACTAACATGACAGCAACATGCCAAACCCCAGCTCTCAACCTAACTTCACTTCACACACACTTGACTAGGGCACTTTTACTACCTCATATGTAACACAGAGGAGCTGTGTTGGTGAGTATTTCACAACCTGCATTGTCTACATCCCAACATTTTACTATATCTCCTGATGCATTTGTGTCACAAATTGTAGCATTAAACTGTCACATGCATCTGTTCTACACGTGCATCGCCATGACACCGCTCACATTCAAACACTGCAACAGGCACTGAAAAGTGGTTTTAACCCAGACACCAGCAGCACGAGACCTGCTTCAAAACACCATGTAAGCCCACACAGGTGGTTTTATCAAGTGTCATGGTGTCTTTACTTGGATAGACATATGCCTGTTTGATGCTTTAGCTGCTTTTAAAGGAGCTTATGATAAGGTTTGCTGTTGTTACATAGCTAATGTTCACACTAACAGCTGTATACTGACAAGTCCAAAGAAAAGTTATGAGTTCAGCATGAGACTTCCTTCCTTTACTCATCAAGACCTGTAACCTGGTGCTTTGATGGAAATCACTTGTTTTTATCAGCTTGAAAGCTAACCAGCTAGCTCCAGTCTGAGCAGCCCGTCCGGTCACTTTCTGATACCGAGTCACTGCAGCATCGTCTTCTGTGAAGAAGGAGCTGCTCAGAGGACGTGTTGTACAGTAAACTGTACTGTAAATGCAACAATGGCTGAAGCTCTCGTAGCCTAGTGAGCATTTCCATTTCATGAGAAAAAAAAAACTCTGGTTCTAGTTTTGGTTTGAACTCAGTGTTTCTGTCCCTTTAGTATTACAAAACAAACCATGTTTGCAGATTAGTGCAATTTAAAGGAGATGTTTCATATGTCTGTCTGAGAAACGTCAACCACCACAGGACATCAAAGATTTATTTCCATGCTGTAGTAATATTCTGGGTTCAACTCTGGGTCAGTGTTTCTGAAATGGATGTGACTGAACAGACTGTCCTCTTGAGAATGATGAAAAAGAAATGTGTGTGTGTGTGTGTGTGTTTGCTTGCAGATGACCTGCCAAAGAAGAAGCCTCCAGCTCTCTATAAGCCCACCAACCCCGATGGCCTGGCCTATCTGGACTTCAGCGTGTCCACGACTGGGATGCTGGCCGGGGTTCAGGTCAGCTCAGCGTTAATCCTCGCCGCTCAGCCCAAACCGCTTACAGCCCGGACCCACTTTTCTCCTTCTTTCATTTATTCATTACTTTTTCACTCATTTGGGAAATTCTGTTGTCAATGCCACAACAAACACCACGCAGTGTAGTAGAGTACATACAGGAGGCTTTATGTGTAGTAAACATCAGAGGCAGAGCTTCATCTCCCCCCAGAGATACATGTTTGCTACAGTGTGGAGCTGCAGGACGACACATTCATGCACTGTACAAACCTGACTAAAGGAAAAAGTGTTGTTTTTTTTCATCGGTTGAGAAAATGTGAAGAAGCTGATGCACCTTGAATAACCTGTGTAACAACTGTCCAACCCTCCGTCCTGTTCCTTGTTTGTCTCTGTTCGTGTCGTTGCGTCTCTCTCTCCCTGTTCCCCACTGTCCAGATGTCCCATAATGCCGTGGGAGCCTTCTGTCGGTCGGTGAAGCTGCAGTGTGAGCTGTACCCGTCCAGGGAGGTTGCCATCTGTCTGGATCCATACTGCGGCCTGGGCTTCGTCCTCTGGTGTCTCTGCAGGTCGGTGCAACCTTTAAAATGCATCCACACCTCCTTGCACACCATTAAATATCTACTGTAGTCAGTCTGAATCAGTGACAAATAGATCAGGACTTCCTGTCTCTATGTCATTATATTAGATTTGCTGTGCAGCTCTGTGGACTGTGTTTCTGTGTCTGCAGCCTCCACAGCGCCTCTGTGCACAAAGTAGATCTATAGTGAGACAGAACAGACACATGAAGCTAATGAGCAGATGGACGGCTTCCATCACCTCACCTGTGTATGACACTACCTCGCTCAGGTGTCAACGCTGTTGCTGTTGTGGCACTGCTTCTGCCAGCCCTGACTTTTTTATATTGAGTTTGCCTTTGAGAGCAGATAATGATAATAGATAGATAGATAGATAGATAGATAGATAGATAGATAGATAGATAGATAGATAGATAGATAGATAGATAGATAGATAGATAATAATTCTCAGCTCAACTCAAACTCAACTCGAATTTTATTTATAGAGCACTTTATAAAACAACTGAAGTTGACCAAAGTGCTGTACAGGTCAGTGAAAACAGCACAGAACATAAAAGTAAATTAGTTTTTTCTATTCTCTGTTCTACCATCTCAATGATTATTGTCCCAAATGTGGCCAAATTTATAACTATTCTTTGTACCTATTGCTTCTGCAACCAAGGTGAGCCTGCACAATGAGCAGTCTGATGGTTTGTGAGTGGAGGGGGTGGAGCGGAGGCTGTTAATGCAGCCGTGTCCACGCACTTTTACGTTCTTTAGAAATTCCCCACCGGGAACTGAGAAATGCTAAAAGCACTTCTCTGTCATTCCTCTCCATGATGCTGCCTTCTTTACATCGCAGATGTTTGGGCTCATGTTCTAGTTCAAGATCGATGTTGCGTGACCTCCTTTAATAACAGAAACACAGATTCACTGCGGTGATGCGACACTCTGAAGCTCCACTGTCTTTAAATCTTAAATCCTGGCTCCACATCTCAGGTCTGGATACTTTTAAACTCCCCACTAATAAATTCTGAACTTGGCGCGAGCGGCTACACACTTTCGTCTAAATAAAACAGACCGCAAATCACCTTCCGCTATGAGGATTCAAGACGGATCAGTTATTTTAAGGATGAATGTTCATTTTATTGCATGTAATCATTAAATATCACCTTGGTAAGACAGTGTGAAGGATCCCCAGAACTCATCGTCCTCTGATGCCTCTGTGAGTGGGAGGAGCTGGTGAATATGTCCTCCAGCTCTAACATAACAACTTTAACTGTGAGATGTGCCGGCTGCACACGCGCATATGTTATTCTGAATTTCTGAAAGCATTAAAAATCATCAAAACTCACAAAGAGGTGTGCATGTTTGTCTGTGTGTCTGCAGTGTGTACTCGGGCCACCAGTCCATCCTGATCCCTCCGGTGGAGCTGGAGTCCAACCCTGCTCTGTGGCTGCTGGCTGTCAGCCAGCTGAGGGTGAGAGACACCTTCTGCTCCTACAGCGTCATGGAGCTGTGCACCAAAGGACTGGGCCTGCAGACCGAGGCGCTCAAGGTCAGCACAGCACTGACACATTACACAGCAAACTGAGATGATACTAGTCACTTCACAGTCTACTGTAAAAGAAAAGCTTTTTCTGAAATGACCTTCCCTATTGTGAAGGGGAAACTGTCCATCACCATATTCTGTTTTTTAATGCCATATGCATTTCATATGAACATACAAAATATCTGTAATATATCACATGTAGTAAATATGTATTTGTTTCTAGACCTTCAGACTGTTTCTGGTCTAATGTGAAAAAAAGCTCATTGTAGCTGCTCAGTGCTGTGTCACTGTATTATCTATGTTATGTAAATGCAGGATATTTTAATACTTCAAATTCTTATGACATACTGTACATGTACATATCAAATAAAGACACAAATGTATAAAACTATATATTGGAACCAATTAGAAATTTGAATAGTTTCACATATTGACATGTAGTGTTTCCAGCTGATACCAACATACCTACAAGGATGCTTATATTGTAGACACAGTGTATGTGATATACAGTATATCATCCAAAGCAGGACAGACTTTACTTTCGGTCTGGTGTCTGGTGGCTCGTCACTTATCCCACAATGCATCAGGTCAGGCGGCTCCAGCACTGGTCTTACAGCTAAATATAAAGAGTGAGAGGAACTTGCAGACTGTGTCTCCGTCTAAGTGACTCCACTCGTCCTCTACAGGAGACATCTGTAATAAACCCCGAGTCCGTCTCTGTCTGTTCACCCTGAGGGCACGGCTGAGTGTTGGAAGTACAGCAGCCTCTGACTGGTCACTGACGGAAGTTAATTTTAGTGATTATCTGTCTTAAAGTCTCCATGGAAACTGGAAGCTGAACGCAGAGTGAGAAATAGACGTGTTCCTCACTTACTGACCTTTTCTCTTCACAAAAGACTCACAGTTTTCTTTTTTTTCCTGTGAGAACCATAAGCTTAAGTTAACGCTGACTTCATTCTCTTAGTAGTGTAGTGTTCCTTCTTCCTGATGTGATGAAACCTCCAGACCTTCGTGTGATGACATGTTTTTGTGGTCCAGGCTCGGGGTCTGGATCTGTCCCGGGTCCGGGCCTGTGTGGTGGTGGCGGAGGAGAGGCCCAGGATGTCGCTCACACACTCCTTCTCCAAACTGTTCAAAGACCTCGGCCTTCACCCACGGTCCGTCAGCACGGCCTTCGGCTGCAGGGTCAACCTGGCCATCTGCCTGCAGGTACACAACACACAAAAGCAGAACAACTGTTATGTCGCGTTACGGCCTCAGAAACAGTCTCATTTTAAAGGAATTGGGTTTTTTTTCTCAGTGCTGATGAGGAACAATCTTTTGTTTCTTTCTGAGTATGCAAATACTCTGAGAAATGACTATGTACATTTACACTTCTCAAACTCAACCTTCTCAAAACTTTATTGATCAATCTCCTCACAAACATATCACTGTGAAAATTAAACTACAATTAACCTTTATAATAGGAATAAAAAGAGGAATGTGTCTGAAAACAAAATTAGTACTAGACGTCATCATACAGTCAGAGAGTAACACTGAGATCGAGATTTCATTTACAAATCCGAGCTGAGACCCTAACCCTCTCTGATGGCACGCTCACCACGTCTGTGTTGTGATTGGCTGCAGGGCACTTCAGGACCTGACCCCACCACCGTGTACGTGGACATGAGAGCGCTGCGCCACGACAGGTAACACACTCTGACCCGGTCTCTGTCGCCCTGGACTGTTTCTCTCTTCTTCTGCACTACAGTCTGACATTTGCGCATTTCTTGTGTTTCAGGGTTCGGTTAGTGGAGAGAGGCTCTCCTCACAGCCTGCCACTGATGGAGTCTGGAAAGGTGAGCAGAACTGAGATTCAGATTTCTGTAGAGGTTTTAAACAGTGGCTGTGGGTTAGAACAGGCTGCCCACTCACTGCTGCTGAGTGATTTAACTCCTGTTGATCATTTCAATATCTGGATTTTTTTTTTTTCCCCTGGTGAAAAATATGACACGAGGAACTCGAAGTAAGACTCCGAAGTTTGTTTTAAACTTGAAATGAAAAGTTTCAGTTTTTCTTTGAGGTGAAACTGGTTGTGGGAGAATCACTGACGCACGACGCACCAGCGCTCACGGCGAGGAGACCGTTCACGCCGTTCTACAGCAGCCGTCAGTATAAACAGATCACTGAAGCGCAGAAGAGTCCGGAGCTATTTCTGCCACTCTCCTCCCACATTTACTGAGTCAAGGCAGACAGCAGGTTGGAGTCCATGCTGAGTCTGTCCGAGGACACGTGGGCTCCACTGCACATTTATCAGGACGATGCTGTTTGGATCTCAGAGCTTAGAGCTCGTATCATCTCTGAGGTTCACACGAGGAGAGGCGGCGTCCTCTCTGTCGTACCAGTGACCACGCCCATCAGTGTCATGTCACAGTGTACTGGGGTAATAATAATAACACATTTTATTTGTTAAGTGCTTTCACGGGTGCTTTTACATAGATAGGAATTATAAAATAGATCAAAGTCAGAATAAATAAAATAAGTGAAACAGTACTAGACACACATGATCACAGATTAAACGCTCATTTAAAAAGGTTTTGAGCTGGGATATGAAAGTTGGGAGGTGCGTGCAGAGCCTCAGAGCCCTCGGAGTTGCTCTTTAATTCTCTTGTCATGTTGAAGGAAAACAAACGATCACTGATCTGATCTTTGGTCACCTCTTGTTTTCCTGTAATAACAGGACACTTCACTCATGAGCTGGAGATGAAAACATTGCAGCCTCTCACCAGATGCTTCCACATGGCTCAGGCAGAAAACATTATAACCTTCACCGGTGGTCCAACCTCTTCTAACCCACGGTCCACTTGGATATCTGAAAAACATCGGCAGCCCATCTCTGACCCTGTAATTTTACAGAGGCCAGTAAAACCTTCTCCCTGCACTTCGTTCTCTACTGGTAATGACCACACATTCAGGACCGTACTGGAACAGAGAGGCTCAGTTTGTCTCTCTGGTTCGATGGAGTAGAGTAGATCACTTTCACTGTCTGTGTCTGGACTCTCTCCTCTCAACTCTCCCTGTTGCTGAGTAGCAGTATACGACATGGTAAAGTAGAGCACGTCATCCACTAACCATAAGGCTGGCGGTTCAATCCTCAAGTGTCCTTGGACAAGACACTGAACCTGACGTCTCATCAGAGGCATTTGAATGTGTGAGAATAGTCAAACATAATGAAATATTTATATATGTATGGAGATAGAAGCATTGTGTGAATGTGAGTGTAGTGTAAAGAGCTCTGAATGGCCCCAGAGAGTAGAAAAGCACTGAATACAAGTCCTTTTATCATGTAAAGATCTTTTCATATTAGAACATTCATAAAGCAGAACTTGAACTCTGATCAGAGTTTCGTTTAAGTTTTTATAAACAAGAACTTGTGGACACAGTTTTTCAATATTTCACAACCTTTTAGTCCAGAGCTTGTCCAGTTCCACTGAATCTGTTGGTTTATTGGAGGATGACACCTCAGATGTGTAGAAATAGTGAGGCATGTATTAATATTATAATTATTAAACAGAAAACTGAATTTAACCTGATGCATCAGGTGCTTTGGTGAGAATATGACGCAGCCACTGATCCCAGCACCAACATGAGCCACAGTCCTCGTCTCTCCAGCTGCAGCTGCCCCGACCAAACCAGGAGGAGTCCCTGAACGCCCTTTTAAAAATCACCTCTCTGCAGCAGAGGAGACGAGTTCTCACTCAACACCGACTTCTTCTGCTGCGTCAAACCAGCAGCAAATTGCATTGTACTCGTCTCCTCTCTGCGGCACTCATTTCAGTTTCATTACCGATCTCTTAGCAACTAACTGAACGTTGTCAGAGAGGTCGGCAGGAGTGATGACCGCACCGCTCGGCGTCGAGATATAAAAGAGTCTCAGCCTGAGGAGGGAGAGCTGACAATTTCTGTGGAACAAGTACATTTTGAAGAACGGGAGAAGATTTGCAGACGCGTACAATGAGTCAGTTGTGTAATCAGCTCTTTGTGAATTCAGCTCGGCTCTTTATCGCTGCTGAGACGGAAAAGTGGAGTTAAGAAGAGACCACATAAGGTCATCAATCAATGAATCAATACAATAAAAAATACACACTATGTGCTTTATGTAATAAAAACTCCCCATCCCAAAAGTGTAAAAGATAATAAATAAATATAAAAAATAATGGGAATCATTAAAGGTAAAACCATAAATAAAAGGAAGGATATTAAAAATAGAAAAGGATGAGCTAAGGATAAAGAGTAGAGGAAATAAGTAAATAAATAAGTCAATAAAATAAGAACAGGCTGAAACATATAATAAGAGATAAATAATAAGTCAGTCATATAGGTAAAATAATAAATAAGAAAGACTGATTTAAAGCCTAGATTAAAAAGGCAGGTCTGTGTCTGCGCAGATTTATACAAAATATACTGATCTGATTTCAGCCCCCTCCCTCCTCCTCCTGTGACACAGTGGGACAGTAACCTGTGTGCTGCTGCTGTGGGTGCAGTGTGTGGGGACGGGACCAACAAAGTGTTTGAAGCTGCACACGGAAACATTAAAGCCTCAGATCTTTTCTTGGAGCCTGATGAGACGTTCGTGTCTCTTCTTCTTCGTCTTCTTCTTCCTCTCCTTCTTCCGCTTCTTCCCCCACGCTGACACACAAAGAGAGGACGTCATGTTTGAGAGCTGGTCATCGATCAGCCCGCTGTTTATTTTGACTCACTGTATGTGGGAGGAGGGAAGAGGAGAAAAAAAAAAAACACGTGGAGCCGTCAGTCCATCTTTTCTTCTGAAAGCTCCTCGAACAGAACGTCTCGGTGTGGAGAGATCTCAGTGGGAGTAAATCTGATCAGCTGCGTATGTGTGAGGTGTAATCACATCTGTGTGATGTTCAGAACCTGTCTTATTAAATCACAAACCGTGAACCGGGGATCACCTCTGGGAGAAGGAGGCTGTGAACTAACACATGAATTTAAAGCGAGACGATCCGTTCAGTGTAAACAGCTGCAGCTATTTCTGGAGGTGCATTCATGCTGCAATCAAAGATGTGGCTCGGGCTGAAGCTGTAACCATGGCAACTGATTTTCTCTTTAATATATAATGATTATATGTTGTTGTTGTTTTTTTTTTCTTTTTAGATTCTCCCTGGAGTTCGAATCATTATCGCCAACCCAGAGACCAAGGGGCCGCTGGGAGACTCTCACCTCGGAGAGGTCCACAGACACCAGCTTGTTATCTCTTCTTTTCCTCTTTTTTTTTGGCAGTTTGTTCCTTTCTTTCTTTTTCTGTTTTTTCCAGTTTCCTTAGTATTTTTTTTATCCCTTTTTAAATCTTTCCCTCCTACTTTTCTTCTTCTCTTACCTTTTTTTTCTCTTTTCCTCTGTCTGTTCTTTGACATGTTGTTTCCTCCTCCTCTGCCTCCCTCCCTCTCTCCTCTGGGAGTTTGAAAGTCCTCTAAAAATAGCGTGATTTAGCTGCATCTCCTTTGTGTGTCCCCTCCCAGTCTATCTACACTTTATATAAATTATAAACCAACTGAACTGAGGTGGAGACGTCTTTTAACTCTTTGTGTTCCTGCTGCAGATCTGGGTGCACAGCGCTCATAACGGCAGTGGCTACTACAGTGGTTACGGTGAGGAGGTCCTCCAGTCCGACCACTTCAACTCCAGACTCAGTTTCGGAGACACTCAGACGGTCTGGGCCAGGACGGGCTACCTGGGCTTCCTCCGCCGCACAGAGCTCACTGATGCCAATGGAGGTTTGTATCTCCCTCTCTTTCTCTCTCTCCTCACTTTTTCTCAGCTTGCTCTCTCTGCCTCTTTTGTTTTTATTTGTTTATTTGAAAAGGGACAATGTACATTAATCAGACATTTTGGCTAATTTCAGTCAGTAGTCCCTTTGCCAGTTGTTAAAGGCCTCACATTATATACACATATACAGTTAAAAAACAGTGAAGACAAAAATCCACTGTTACATGATGCTCTTATATAATAATAATATAATAATAATAATAATAATAATGATAATATAAAACCAATAGTATTCACATTTTTGTGTGTCAGCAAGCCATTTCTTGGCTGTGAGCTTAAATGAGTGATATGACAGAGACGCTCTGATCGACTGTGAATTCCATTGGTGTGATGAAGGGAAAGACTGAATGTAGGTTAGCTCAGGGTAACTGTGCAGTCTCCCCTCGCTGCACCTCTAGTAGCTCGTGTTGTAGTACTCGAGACCAGTCTCTAAACCACGATCCACATTTTCAAGGTCTTGGTCTAGTCTCATAAGACTACATTTTTACTGGGTCTCGTCTCGGTCTCGGTCGAGCTGGTCTCAGTAAAGACCACAGCTGCAGTGACATCTTTTTTTTGACCGCAAAAGTCTCTCTGTCACTCGCTCACTTTGGTTTCTGTGATGTAATTCAATAACTTTAAGATAATTAAAACTGTAATGTAAAGTATCTGCTTGTGTCACCATCTTAAAAACCTGGTAGCACCAGTGTCAAAAGTGACTTCAGCAGGCTCTGAGCTGAGTTGTTCTGTTCGATCCAAACTTTGTTTCAATTAGATACGGTTTAGATTTTATATAAAATTTTCTTTCGGGGTGTTGTTTAGCTCACTGAGTTGAGCAGGCACCCCATATACAGATCTATAGTCCTCACTGCAGCCAGCCCTGCTTCACATCCCCCACTGTGCCCTTTGCTGCATGTCATTCCCCCTCTCTCTGCCTCCCCATTTCCTGTCCATTTCTACTGTCCTATCACTTTAAAAATTATCTTTAAAAATGATCTCTTCAGTTTATCTGACGAATGATGTAAATATCAAGCCGCATGATTATTATGAGTACTGCTACTGAATACAATAATAGTCTTGAAAATGGTCTTGCATTGGTTTGTTCTTGGTCTTGGACTCGCCCCCCCCTTGGTCTTAGTCTTGACTCAGAAAGACCTGAACCTTCTGCTCCAACATCAACATTGCTTCTGTGTTTGGTGTGAACAGAGAGACACGACGCTCTGTTCGTGGTGGGGGCTCTGGAGGAGGCCATGGAGCTGCGGGGGATGAGGTACCACCCCATCGACATCGAGACCTCGGTCATACGTGCACACAAGAGCATCATGGAGTGGTAGGTGTTCTAATCACTGAACCCACATGGATTTATCAGTAATGAACGAAATGTAACAACTTGATGATGTGATGACGTGATGTCAGATGCATGGTGAGGTGTGGTGGAGCTCTGCTGCCCCCTGGTGGCCACAGAGTGAAGGACTGACTGCAGCAGGAGGACAGGACAGAGAGGTGAATTAAACCATCTCTCTCTCTCCCTCAGTGCCGTCTTCCCCTGGACCAACCTGCTGGTGGTGGTGGTGGAGTTGGAGGGCTCCGAGCAGGAAGCCCTGGACCTAGTTCCCATGGTGACCAAGGCGGTGCTGGAGGAGCACTACCTGATCGTGGGCGTGGTTGTGGTGACGGACATCGGCGTCATCCCCATCAACTCGCGCGGCGAGAAACAGCGCATGCACCTCCGCGACGGCTTCTTACAAGACCAGCTAGACCCCATCTATGTGGCCTACAACATGTAGCCTGAGTGTGAGTGCGTCTGTGTGTGTGTCTGAGTGTGTGTGTGTGTGTGTGTGTGTGTGTAGGAGAGAGAGACAGAGAGAGAGAGCATGCGTCTGTATGCCGTGCATATCGCCGTTGTTGTTCATTTATTTCCCCAAATCAAGATGTACTGTATTTTTGAACCTGCATATGGTGTGGTCTTAAGTCGTCCGTTTTCTTTCAAGTCGTGTTGTGCCGGTTGGTTGATTGATTGATTGATTTATTGATTGACTGATTGATTGCTCAGTGGTGGTATGACCATTTTTACACCCCCGCTCAATCTCGTGACCGTTACCAGGAGCTTGTCACTGTAGAAAGCCTTAGGGGAACACTGTGTACGGGGGCAGCAGCTCCGCTCGTCACACCACCCGTCGTTTTTCAGAGGCCGTAGGAGGTCAGAGTAGAGAGAGAGAAACACTAGAGACTGTATCTGACGTCATGTTTTACTGGTCCAATCGGAATCTCCCAGATTTGTGGTATTATTTCAATTAGAACAGGGGCAGCCAGATTATTGTAAAAATATAAATATTGTACATAGACATAATAATCTATATGGAGAGGTACCTAAAACACAATGAGGTGTAGTAGCCCCTGTATGCAGCTCTCTCCACCCGCACCCTGTGTGTGCGCGTGTGTATGTGCGTATGTGCGCGTGTGTGTGTCTCTGTCTGTGGGTGTGTCCATCTGTCTTTATTAATGTGTGACAGGGACATTTTACCTAGTTTCAATGTGAATCCAACGCTGATTTCAGACAGATTTTTAACATTTAAACAAATAAGAAAAAAAAATCATAGAGTCAACTGGAGACACTGAGACCAGATGTAACCGGTCAACACACACACACTGACGGTGTGTTATGAAGCAGCTTCTCCAAATCTGGTTTTGAAAACCATGTGATCATTTGAAAAACATGAATATGAAAATATATTTTGAGTTTGTGGTGGTAAACAAACTTTGTAAACCTGTAGAGAGAAATTCAAGTTGTAGAAAAGATTTGAAGAGGTTCATCACTGCAGTGGCACTCACTCGCATTTTCATTTGCAACTCAATTTCTGTCCATATTTTGGATTAAGATGGACAATGGCATGTATAGTCATAACATCTTATAGGCAGATGTGTAATATATTGTTATTCCAGTATGTTTTTCATATCAAAGCTGTAAGACAAAGATTGATACAGTTGATTTAATGAATAACTGGAGTCCAGTGGATCTTTGTTCATGTGGAATAGTTTCTTCCTAAAGTTTTTCCAGCAGCCGAAAGTATTTAAAG
>OMNW01000487.1:11801-22841 GCA_900303245.1 Selene dorsalis | reverse complement strand
GAGGATTAATGAGCAGGTTCGACTGATAGACTGCAGCCACTCCTCCTCCTCTACCAGTGTAACGAGGCACATGGTAGTTAATGTAACTAGGAGGGGTAGATTCATTTAAACTAACATATTCATCTTGCTGCAACCAGGTCTCAGTGAGAGTCAGTAAGTCAATTTGGTGACTAGTGATCAAATCATTTACTAACAGAGACTTGGATGAGAGAGATCGAATGTTTAGCAAACCACATTTAATAGTTTTATTGGGTTGGTTTGCTGAAGCAGTGGTTTTGATTCTAACTAGGTTGCTATAAATGATTCCTCCAGTTTTGGGTTTCGGCTTATACAGCCTCGAGGCAGACACAGTTTCTATAGGGTAAAAGGAGTGGGATTGGGTGGGTGACAGCAAAAAGGAACCTGCAGAGGGGCGTGTAAGACTGCGGCTCTGCCTGCTGGTCTGAACTCTGAAGGGTGAACATGACAACGTGTCAGCTGCAGTGAGGCTCTTACCCAGTGAATGTGTGATGGTGTATGAGTATCTCATCGGGCGCGTCCTGAACCGTTGTATCCGAGGTGGCAGCGAGTCAAGAGCCCGCCCGCCTAGTAAGCTCACCAGAGGTTTATGGTCAGTCTCCAGCTCGAAATGGAGACCAAGGATGAAGTCACTGAACCACTCACAGGCCCAAGTCAGAGCTAGCACTTATTTTTCCAGCTGGGCATAGCGCTGCTCTGTCACTGTCAGTGACCGTGAGGCATAGGCAACAGGTGCCCATGTCTCTCCAGTCTTTTTTAACATCACCCCCGACCCATAGGATGAGGCATCGGCAGATATTCTCAGAGGTTTGTTAGGGTCATACAGCTGGAGAACAGATGACATCAGCAGCTCCTGTTTGAGTCTATTAAATGTCTTTTGCTGCTCTGGACCCCAATACCACTGATTCTTCTTTAACAGGAGGTCTCTCAGCTGTTTGTCCTTTTCCGCCAGGTTAGGTATGAACTTCCCTAACTGATTTACCATACCAAGGAAACACCCTCTCATCATGCTGCTCCTTTGTGGTCCCCCAGATTAGGAGGTCATCCATGTGACAGACAACCCCTTCCAGACCTGCTGTCACTTCAGTCACCATCATGTTCTGGAAATGTTCAGGTGCAGAGGAAATGTTGAAAGGCAAGCGGTTGAAGTGATAACGCCCAAATGGCATGATGAAGGTGGTAAGGAGCACTGATTCTTTGGCTAAAGGAATCTGCCAGAATCCCATGTTTGCATCTAATCTGGGAAAAAACTGTGCATCACTAAGCATACAAGAGTCTGGTCAACTGAGGGAAGAACAAATCTTTCTCTGCACACTGAGTCATTTAGGGCGTCATGTCCACACATATTTGGACCTCGTCCTTGTCCTTCTCTTTATACATCCATGTGCTCTAGTCAGGCCGTGAGTTAACCCGGAACTACCCAGCATCCCCCCCGTCTCTGACATCATCCTATAGATTACGCCACACTTTTTAGCTGAGGAATAATGTAAATATCAAGCCACATGATTGAAGTAAGTTACTGGTGCTGAATCTTGAAAATGGTTTTGCATTGGTTTGATCTTGGTCTCGCCCCCTCTTGGTCTTGGTCTTGACACGGTCTCGACCCCCCCAAAGTCTTGGTCGTGGTATGCTCTGGTCTTGTTCTTGACTTGGTCTTGGGTTAGGTGGTCTTGACCACAACATTACACTGTGCCAGCTCATAACTTGATTAATTCGAGTCCACTCACATCTGCTGTACTAAGTAGGCATATATATTAAATTCTGCACAAACATGGAACATAAAAAAAAAAAAAATTGTGGAGTTCTCTTGAA
The DNA here is from genome assembly GCA_900303245.1 of Selene dorsalis. NCBI lineage: Eukaryota > Metazoa > Chordata > Actinopteri > Carangiformes > Carangidae > Selene > Selene dorsalis. The sequence continues at coordinate 21,011 of OMNW01000487.1, read as the reverse complement.
AGCACACTTGATATTTGAATTCACTGTTTCTCATAACGCATTGTGCATATCCAGGAAACCTTTGAAAGGATGTAATGTTCTACATCGTACATATTTTTTAATGTTTTAAATCCTGCACAGTTTATTTGCATGCTTGCTACTATGAAGTTGCTCTGTACATTTTGGTGGTGCACAGCCCCATTTCTTGGCCCATTATTGGCACCTGTTTATCAGCGAACAGCTTGAGAACACTGGCATCGATGAAGGCTGCTGCACACACATGCACGTGTTCCTTTGCACAAGACTAGCAAAATAACTGTATTATGTATTACAGCAGTGCCACCTTGTGTTATTGGTGGTTTAAAACTGTCACCATCAGTTGACCACTTTTGATGGTAAACACACCTTATGATTCAAGCCATTATTGACTGGTATTTAGTAACACAATATGTGCCATGAAACATTCCCCACAGAGAAGTAAACTATCACCAGGCTGGACTGCTGGCACCAGGCAGGTCACCTCTGTGGATTACACATGCTGTTGTTCCACATCCAGCCACCTGCCCTCTCCAACAATGTTAATCCCTCAATGTGAAAGGTAAGTTACCTCCACACCTGAAGCCCTTATATCACATGCCGTGCACTTCTTTAACATCATGGACTAATGTGTACATTTACCCCCATAGCTTTAAATCTTACTGCTGTGTAGCACACCACAGTGCTGTGCCACAGCTGAGCTGAGAATGTTTTACTTTTTCCCTTAGCAAATTTGTACAATAAAAAAATCATATATGTAAAGGCAGTGAATGACTACAACACACAAACACACACAATCTGATCAATGACTGAACTGTTTAATAATTTCAGTTCTGTCTTTGACATACCATTTACAACAAAAATAGCTTAGTCATGAAGGCCTAATTATACATAAACATCATGAACAAATCAGTGGAGGACGTGGCTGATCCTGAGGAGTACTGAAGCAGGCAATAAGATTTTGGATGTTGAGTGATTTTGATTTTTTTAAGTTTTAAAACTCATTGCTGCAACATGCTGCAGTGCAAAGTTCAGAAAGGTCAAAGGTCAACCAGCACCATAACAACTTCAGACACATAAAATGAAGAAAAGATTTGGTTTGCTCTGTATCAGACACCAACAACACTGAATCTTTATTCTTTATTATTTCTGATGCTTGGGCCTGCCAAAATGTCCTCTACTTTTAAAGAGACAGCATCAGGCTACCCTTTCTTTTTACAGGTCGGAAATACTGACATCCAAAGTCTTCATAGGCAAATTAAGTCAGTCTACAGCTGACGCAGATACACTGCTGAGAATCAAAAGCATGATCCTAATTCAGTCTAGTTTGTTCTCAGGAACTTTAACACAGATTCATTTGTGTCACACTGGTTATGATGTAACTAGTGTGAGATTGAGCATGTTGTTGTCATAAGAAGATATCTGACTTCAGCTTTGGTGATGTTTAGGGATACACATTCCTCTGACGCCTTTCGAAACTCTTCACAAAACATCAACCATACTGTTTTGTCTATCCATAGATAAGGATAATGCAATACATTTATTCAGTACTACTAGCAAAATATCTCTCAATTCCCTTTAATGCACATGTCAGTTTTCACATTTTGCATTTTGTTATCTCTTTACAAACTATGAAATATAAAAGCGCTGTGAAAGCATTGTCATTTTCTCTCCATATGCCTGCCACACTGACTGATGTTTTCTAAATTTGCTCGAATTGCACTGTGAAAGCTTTGCAACATTAATTTTGGCTCAATCTTTTGGTGGCATTAAGATTGCAGGAAAGTAACAAAGACTACCATAAGACCATTCTAATAATACCAAAAATACCAATTCTATGTGTTAAGGCTGGCATACTCTAGCTCAGTTTATAAGGCAAATTAAAGTCACAAGGCAGACATGGACAGCACAGGAAAATATGGCATCTCTTATGTTAAAAGGCAAACCAGCAGCAATAAATCTATGTCTTGCTGTGGATCAATAAAATGAATCAAAAAAGTGTTTTTTTCTTTTTACATCTACCCTGAGCTGTGGATTTAAATGAAAATAAAACATACCAGAAATGTGGGCACCGAACTGACAGGATGGCACTACAGGTCAGTGAAAACTTGTCATAGAAATATTTACAGTCAGCCTGTTGATCACGTAGTATTTTAGTACAAGTGAGTAACCTAAACCTAGTCACATTCATTTACTGTATATACACACTCAAACAATATCCATGAATCAAAATAAAGCAAAATCAGTAGTGTTCATAAAACTAAATAAATATAAGACTAGCTTAGCTTTACTCATTAATGCACGTTTGCTTTAACAGGTAGTTGAGAATGTTAAATCACAATACAGCTGTAGCAGTAGTCACATAGGGATTGGACATGTCCTCTAAAGTCAGGTGCATCTGTCCAACTCTAGAGTGCATATTAATCGTCAGTTAAGTGCCCAACCCTGTCCAACAGTCCCTTACCTTATCTCACAGATATTCCATCTGCCCAGATATTCAGGTCACACAGAAGCAAATAAATCCAACCCTCACTAAAACCAAAACAAATCTAGCTGGACGACTCGGGCTTTGAAGAAAAATTTAAATCTATATGTCCATTAGTTGGAAGACTGTGGTGGTGATACAATCTGAGATCGGTCTTACTATTGGCTGTGGAAGGCACATGAGGATGAGGATCAGATTTAGGATGGAACAATCTAATTCTTTGGGTGGATGGTTAAAATTTGCAAGCCAGATAAAGGGCAGGTCAGAGTAAACGTGAGCTTAATTTTTACCAAAAGTCACATTCTGCTGGGGCAACAGATCCCTAGTGGTCATTTCCCTTTGAAAAACAAATATTTGCCTCTATATCTTGGCATGTGTGCTCACAAGAATGTATATGTGCATACCATATGTATGTATGTATGTTTATGTGTCTTTCACTCTGAGAAGTGGTCAGTGAACCCATGTAAAGAAAGCTACCTCATCCAGGTCGACGGGGTAGTCAGTCAGGTAAATGGGACCTTTATCAAAATGTTCCCCCTTGTAGCTTCTCCACCGTCCTGCAGGCAGGTAGATGTCCCTCTCCTGCTTTCCTGGCTCTAACACTGGGGCCACCATCAGATCATCCCCTATCAGGAACTGAGAGTCGATCTTGTAGGCCGCCTCGTCATCAGTGGCGATCCACCAAAGGGGCCTGATGATTGGGTCTCCTGTATCAAGAACCTCACCTGCCAGTTCAAGAACCCTTGGAGCCACCAGAGTCTCATGAAGCCCTGTGAACTTCTGTGCTATTTGTACCACCTGCACATGAATCCACAAAGATACAATGCTAGCATCACTGTACAGCATGATGACTGGTTCCACACAGTATCTGACTGATTCCTGGGAACAGGCACATTGAAGTCAGCAGTAATAGAAATGTTAGTTCTGTTAGAAATTCATATATGCAATTATCTAATAAATTATGATTCAATTAGTCATCGTGCTTTCCATAATAATGTTAGTTAAACAAAGTCACCCACATATATTTCTGTACAATACTTAATCATTTATATTTTAATTAAGATTTAAGAATTCAATCTCCTGTTTCAATGTCGGCAGCCAATTTAGGCTTGAAATGCACCTTTACTGAATAAAATAAAGAAACTTTTTTTTTAAAGAACTGTGTTTAACACACTTATCACACCTACTTGAATTTAACCACAGAAAATAACAGAAAACATCTCATTGTGTAAAAACATTTTTTCCAACTGGAAGACATATCCTCTTCGATCTGCTGCTCACCTCACTGTCATATGTCCAGGGTGGTATAGAGAACTGCATGGCGGGCATAAAAGCTGACAGCTCCAGCCATCGGATGTACAGCTCTCTGTCTGGCAGACCACTGTTACCACCTAAGCCCCCTGAAAGAAAAAGCAGGCATCAGATGGTAGATTAGGACCAGATCTAAAACTCTCTGTAGCCATATGTAGTGGAGTCTCATACCTGTGGTGCGGTTGGGGTATGCATTTCCTCCTATCATATCAGGTAAGACAAACTGGTAGCCCAGAATGCTAATGGTCAGAACAGTTGGGATGATGGACTTGAGGCCAAGCTCGTAACCCCACACCGAGTCTCTGTCGATGATCCTGAAGAAGCAGGAGATGTTCTGACTCTGGTAACCCACCCTCAGCTCAGCACGCTCACTGAAGGGTATGGCCATCTCAGTGTAGCGGCGGGTGAAGGTGGAGGGGTCGGAAAGCGAGACCAGAGTGCTAAACTGCTGGGGGAGGTAGCTTGTCTCTCCTGCATCGAATTTGAACGAGGTCACATCGTAGCGGGTTTTGAGTAAGCGCAGGTGGGAGGAGTACCACTCTCGGGCTTCTGGGTTGGTGAAATCCAAGATTCCTCCAATACCATTCCACCAGCGAACCAGAGCAGGCAGCTCACCATTCAGCTCCCGAACAAACAAGCCCTTTTCCACGGCAACACCAAAATTAATGGAGTCATAGTTAATGAAAGGATGTGTCCAGAGCGACACCTGGAACCCGTCCTCTCTGAGTTTGTCAAACATCCCGCTGGCGTTGGGGAACTTCTGCGGGTCAAAGTCAAACTCTCCATAGTCAGCTGTGTAGCGGTCATCCAGCTCCAGATGGGAGCATGTGAAGCCATGTTTGGTGATGTCAGCAGCATAGCGCAACAGCTTCTCCTGAGTTACGGATGATTTGTGGAGAGCCCAGGTGGACCACACTGGATGTTTGAACACTTCAGTGGATGGGACCTTGATTGGCTTTGGGAAATACCGACGTACCTGTGCAAAAATACATACAGAGCACACACATTGTTCAAAAGATTTGTCTCTCTTGTATCATAGAAATATGTTCATCTACCCTCTACCTTAGCATAATGACTGAAAACAAAGGGAAACAACTAGCCCACCATTCCCTGCTGACAACAGTCCAGCACATAACCCCTCACACAAGATATAACATGTTGATTTGTGAGCTTTAAAGTGCTGTTAGTTTTATTTTGTTAACTCTGGACAGCGCCAGGCTTAGTATCCCCTTCATAATCAATCAATCAATAGCTAACAGGCTATTTAAATAATGAACAATAGTGCCTTATTGATCTGCTCACTGAAATCTCAATGTCAAGGAAAGTAGTTGAGATTAAAGGTTTGGCAGTGGTGTGTGAATCCATGGTACTTACATTACATTCATCTTTAAATTCAGACAAAAAGTCAGTGGCAGAGTTCACATTTACATCTTCAAATGTGTGTTTGACAAACAGTGCCACATCCAAACATAATCACATGACCAGAATATAAATCACAGGGTGGTAAATCTCCTGCTACTACAAAAACAACTGTTTGGTGGTTTTGATAAATGACTTCAACAATCAGAATTCTTATTGATTCATTTTCTGTCTTCACAGCAGTTAAGACATCATGATGTTATATCAGCTCAGCATCAATACCAGCCAACACTGCAGACTGGCTCTCCAATTTTGGTCTTAATTTTGTTATGCTATATTGGAGTTTACAGGCAGAGAAACTTGGCCTTAGTCTGTAAGTGCACCACAAATTTCCTGGAGGAGAACCAACAGATCCATTTTCAGGTGCTGTTAATACATGCATCTAAGGTTAAATGCAACACTTCCCATGACAGTTCCCCAAAATGGTCAGCTAGGGAATGTGCAATGGTTCAGCAAAAGCTTCATCCCCAATGCAATAACTGAACTGAACAAAACACTGAAACTGACACTGTATTATGTTTAAATGCATTTGAATGACTGTGTGGTGGTGGGTATATGTTGCAACAGCGGTGTTTTTATGGTCTGACTCTGCCATGTATTTACGTTTTGTGATCTGTGAATGTTTCTCGGGGTTTGTACGGAATGTGAAAACAATTTTCCTGGAAAGGACAAATAACCTTAATCTTAATCTCAATGTCATCTGGTAAATTCACTGATTTGACTGCATTTAGTTTAAAAAGATTATTCTTGAAAAGTAAACTTGGCTACACTGCAGATAAATAAATAATTAAAGTTTTTAGTGGAGCAGATTATGACAAGAATCGTTCACTTGGTGATAGAAGCATGAAATTTGGTACAAATATTCTCTAAGGGTCACTCTTTTGGAAAAAGGCGCTGTCCACTCAAAGAATTCAATATGGTGGCCATTTTGATAATTACATGCCGATATCATACCCGGAAGCCATCTTGAAAAATGGCTGCCATATTGAATTTTTTGAGTGGCCAGTGCCTTTTTCCAAAAGAGTGACCCTTAAACAGTATTTGTGCCAAATTTCATGCTTGTATCACCAATTTAACGACTCTGATGAAAAATGACATTAATATATATCTGAAGAAGATGGGTTATTTTACCATCAAAATACACAATATGCCAACAGTACACTCACCATGTATTTATGAATAGATGTCACGTCTGACCCCACACACACTCTGTAGCTGAGTTCAGGTAAGCCCTGCTGTTCTTCTGGTGGTCTGAAGGGAGAGTCCTCATACCGGGCCTGGAACCTCAGTATCCTGTCCTTCTCTGACCAGCCCAAATGAAACGGTACAGAGTCATTAATCTTGATTGCAGTTGCATTAGATGACAGCCAATAGCGTTCCAGGATTCCCCCAAAAGCATTCCTATTGGAGTAGACGTCACTGGTGATGAAAGGTTGTGGTTCCTCCTCACCCTGGATTCTTATGGGCCAGTACTGTGTTGCCATTTCTGCCCCTCCGTACCAGTGAGACTCATTGTAGGCCATTGCGTGCTCCACCCACTGCTCATTTTGCAGCTCCTCCCAGCGAACACGGTAGCACATCACTGTGTCCTTCGGTCGAACCGTCTGGATAAAGAAGTTGATCTTACCAGAATCTGACTGAGTGCAGCTCAGAATACTTCCCTCCTTTGAGCATGAGTCCAGGTCCAGGGTGCCAGACCTAGAATGATGTGGATGGACGGGAAGAAAACACAAAGGAGCTGGTTCAGTACAGCATTAGCATTAGCCAAGCGAGTATTATTAGCAGCAAGGCATCCTCCTGTATGATGATATCAAGCTCATCAAAATGTCTGAGACTCTTTAAGAATACTTCAACAGAGAAGCCTGAAAGTATTTTAAGATGCATTCAATTACTATATTTCTCTCCACATCCTGGATCTGTACTGTCTATTTCTGTCAATGAGAGCTGTGCTGATAAAGGATGTGATTAAATCAGTCTTCCCTAAGGGTGTAATCATGTGTCTGACTCATCTGGCTTTGCATCGTCCACTTACACACTGCAAACAGGCTGTCTCTTTGGGCTCAGCACATGAAAAATGAACAGTGCAGGGACCAAAAAAAGTGATGTGTGTTACAAGAGTTATTGTTAGCCAAGTTTTTAAAGTAAGAGTATTTCACTTCCTATTTTTGGCTTCAATCTGTTTTTTAATTGCTCTAAAATGGCCAAAGCATCAGCAGAATTATCCTCATTTCTTACCCAACATCTTCCTAAACCTGACATTGTCTATTTGATTTTATTCTAGATTTAATAACTTAAGGTTCATCAAACTGCCAAAAGCCACCTTAGTCTCTGGGAAATAGTTTGGGCATCTGTCATACTTTCCTAAAATTTGATGGCCAAAAAAATGAAAAGACAGTAAACCCACCTGAAGGTCATAGTGAAAATGACAGCTCCTGCCTGGTTCCGAATGATGAAACCATCCTTGTTGAGGTCCAACAACTCGGTCTTCAGCAGCTCAGCTTTACGGAGAGATGCCGAGTAGTAGCACCAGGCCACCACGGCAGCTAGCACCAACACACAGCCCAACATCCCCGCCATCACCAGGGGTCGGCTTTCGTTGCCCAGTTTCTTCTTTAGCGGAGAGGCTCCGGCGCCCCCAGCCATCTGCTGCTCCCCAGGAGCCACTGGGATAATCTGATACATACTGAAGACTTGAGGCAGTGAGGTGTGCACAGAGACTGGCTCAGAGGAGAGGAGGCAGGAGTGGACAGCTACTGTGAACCTGCTGTCAGCCTTAGTGAAAATATCTAGAAGTGATTTTCACACTCACAGCAGTGGAGGTGGAGGTGGGGAAAAAAAACAACTTCTGTCTACCTGGTGATTTTTAGCAGTGTCTCCATTTCTGAATGAGGGTGGAGTTTTCCAAATCTGAAACACAGACAAAAGCAGACAGAGGTCAAGATTCACTTTACAAGGTGGTGTTAATGTGTAAAATGACAAGTCAAAATGTGTTAAGTGCAAGAAATAAGTCAACACAAGTATCATCCACACACAAACTGTAATATCACACAAGGAGCACCTCAGCTTTAATCTGTTAAATAGCAGGTAGCCAGGCCCTGCAGCCACACAGAGTTAATGAATCCATAAAAACAGACAACCATCAGATATTCCAGACAACGTGTAAGCATGGTTCAATCACAGTTTTCCCTCGGTTGAGAGCAACAAGGACGTGATTAAAGATACAATCAACTGTAGTTCTGAAGGGAACCCTGCAGTTTTCAGATACAGCACGGGCCAATCATCAGACAGAAGCCTGTTTATCCTCTCCACAGGTGTCATTACGCTCTAGCTCAATGTACTTATTTTGTTCAGATGGAGGTTAGACAGGAAACCTTGCAAATGCAAACCCTGCAAAACCGGGGCTCCTGTGTTGAAACCACTGCTGCTGCATGTCTTCAACTGGGCTTACTCAAGTCTCCTTCTGAAGAAGCTGCTGTACGTCCTCTGTATACGCAGACCTGTTTTACTTTATCACTCATGCATTTAGTAGCACATGCACAAACTCAAACTCTGCTGCTTCATTCCAGGTTCCCAGTGCACACAGTGCTTTAAAGCCCCACCACTCACTGCTTTCCAAGACACTGTCATCACTTTAATAATCGTAACTACACAGACATTGTTGAACTATATATAGCCAAATTGTTTCTATTTTAAGCCATACAGCTGAATTCATGTTTTACAATGAGAGGTCACGTGGCAGTCTTCAGATGCTTTGGGGTTTGCCTCCAGGACAGTCCATGAGTTAGCCTCCACGGTGCGACCAGAGATCAGTCCACTTCTGCTGGTTTGCAATGTGAGGTGTTGTGCTATTTTCGCATCAGGCAGAAAACAGCAGTGTGGTCAGTGCAGTACCTTCAGCTCAGTCCCTGTAGCTGACGCACGCTTTCTGACACAGAGCTTCTAAGCACGAGCACGCGTCCCCCCCCCCCTCCTCCTCCGCC
>OMNW01000487.1:0-11781 GCA_900303245.1 Selene dorsalis | reverse complement strand
CTTCTAAGCACGAGCACGCCCCCCCCCCCCCTCCTCACTGCTGCTGTATGTTCACATTAGTTGTACCATATATACGAAATTGTGAAAAACTGACAATGTCATGTGACTTTGATGCTATGGTCACAGCGCGCGCGCACACACACAGCACCTGCAGACAATCTCCTAGACCAGATACACGGTGACGTACGTAGTATCCAAACATTTCCAATTCCTGATCGATAACAGTGGCACTCGTCGACGCTATGTCGGGACATTACTAACCGGCTACACTGGTTGTCACGAACTGTGTTAAACCTGAGAACAAGACCCTTCTCAGTTCGAAGCGATATTTTCTGCTTCATTACCCTACAAACAAGTTAGACAATTTATCCACGCACCTTCAAATCGTCCTTTTCAGCGCTGCGACCATAAAATCAGAGTTATTTCCCTCCGCATCTGTCTCGCGGGGTCAATGTGTAGCTACAGCTGTGAGCGCAGTAGTCTACTGCGCAGCTGCAGCTCCGTTTGAAGTTTTACGGCCCCGCCCCTTCAGGGACGACCTCGGAGCGGATTGGTCCGTGAATGTGTCACTTAAACACTACACCCTTCGCTTGGATACTGGGAAATGTATTATAAATACAAGATAGTCTTCTTTAAAGGAGATTAGGAAATCATTTTCAATAACAACAACTTTAACATGTGACCTGCCATGAAAAATGAATATACTTTTACATAACATGTTAACCATTTAACACTTTTTTTTTTAACTACCGTATATTTCTTATCGACGGTTACAGTTTTCCATGGAAACAATTGAAATGTAAGATGTGGGCTGATTTGCACGAGCCTATTTTATTTTTTTCTAAGTTCTTACCTTCCTAAAAAAACACAAACATGTAAACATGTACTTGCATTTTTGTAACTGTCGCCTGTTTGTTTGTTTGTTTGTTTGTTTTATTTCGTAGCGTTTGTGTTTCGGCAGAATCTGACTTGAGTGAAGGTGAACTGTTGCCAGCTGCCCTGGCACTGGAGCAACGTTGCACAACTTGTCCTGAACAAACTCCACGGGTGAGCTCATCCAGAGTTAATATTAACCTTATCGTGGGTGTGACACTCTTTCTACCACTGGGTGACAGCAATAGGCTAGATATGACACGACGGACCTATGTGCTACTGCTAACGCGAGCACTCGACTGTTTCCCATCTTGTTTATCTTGTTTAGCACTGCAGACATGTTGTCGTGGTTCAGCTGAACATCAGTGAACTGAACATCAGTTGTCACTGACAGCACTGTCAATTAGAGGCTAAAGTGGTTGAAGGAGCAACAATGGCTGAATGTACCTGTTACAAATACCAGTACTATTAAGTACTAGCTTACTGGTAGTAGCATTAGGCAGCAGCAGGAAAGTATGCATGCAGAAGCAGCTCCCCACACCAGCATTTGATTGTAGTTTTTTCCATAACAGCAATTATGTAAGTGAATATGTAATAGAAGAATCATCAAATATTCAGTACCTTCAGATTTCTGATTGTGAGAAAATGATTTTTTTTTTTTTTTAATCTGTCATAGTTTTTCAACTGTTACTGGACATAAGTTATCTGATGACATAACCTTGGGCTTGTTGTTGAAAACTGTGAAGGCATGTGCCACTGATTTTTGTTTCATTTAAATAAGTTTAATGACAAATCAAAAGAATAAAAGACTGATTAATCAATAACCATAATAACTGTTAATTCCAGTCATGGCCATGAGTTTCTTATAAACTTGTGCTATGCTGACATGGATCCAACAGCTTTTTTTGACTAATGGGTTATCTGACCATGGAAACTGTCGTCTTCTGGTAAAAGTAGAAACAGGAGTGATGGGAGTAACACTGGGATTCAAGGGCAACACTAACCGTAAAAGAAACAGTGGTGTGTGTTGCAGAAATAATACTTGGCAACTCTGTTTCAAGGCCTACAGTGACAAGAGCCAAAGTGACTCATGCTCATCTGCAGGAGGTTCAGGCTACAGAGGAGTATGCTGCTGATGCTAGTTAGTCTGCTCTGCTGCATGCCTGCAGCCGAGGCCTGTCTGCAGTGTGATCGCAAGGTCAGGATCCTCCATGAAGACTTAGTGCTGTCTGCCCCTACTGTGGCTGACCAGATTGAATTGAAAAAGATTTGTCAGTATGCTTATGAGACCTACAGAGAGACCAGCCGGCAACGAAAGGGCGTCATTGGTGAGGACAGGACATGGTTTCACACAATATGACATGACTTGAACTTAATATCCAAGGTTTTTCATGATCTGGTTGAAGTCACTTTGTTCTCAAATACTGAGTGAGATGTTTAAATGTAAGATGACTGTTTCCCATTGCTCAGATTTCACCACTCTGTACAGAGCCAGAACTGAGTACCAGAGTGAGTTCGATCAATTTCTGAAAACCCCCCGCACTGGTGAGACTCAGAGAAATACATCATTCATTCTAACTATCTGTTCCAAAAGCAGACACAGCAGTTGGAAACATTTGAAAAACTTAACCAATCACCAGATGATCAACATGTGACACATTATTCAGTGCAAACTCAATGTGCTCCAGGTTTTCTGTTCTTTTTAAAGGATCTGTGACATATGAAGCCATTCAGATCATGGAGAAAGGCAGGAGGATATTGGAGAAACACTTAGATGCCTTCATTCCTCATGGTAATTGGGATGAATAACAGTGAGTGGTCTGCACAGTATAAGATGAAGTACAAAATACAACAGTCTCAGATCATTCATTTGTCTCGCCCTTAGGCTTGTGTCCCAACAAGTGTGGTAAGTTTGCTCTGTCCAGTTCTGCCACCTCTATCGCTGTAAATCCTCGTACAGACACATGCTGTTCTATACATAGATTGTGCCTTTACAGGACACGTGTTTATGCATGTGTGTGTGTTTGTGTGTCTATGTGTGTTTGGTTCTCAGGGCTTCTGAATCGAAGAGTAATGGATTGCCTCTCTTGCCGTTACAAGACCTACATCTGTCACTCACCCTCTGATGAGCAGCACTGCTGGGGTATATTTTCCTGTTGTTTGTGTGTTCATGTTGGTGGGAGGGTGAGAGGCTGAGGGGGGGTGCACCTGTATGCACTAGTCTCTTCAGGGTACATGGACACGTGCTGTCATGACTGTGTAAATGTGTTCTTAAGCAAGGAGGCACTGCTGCTGCCTGTCCATGTGCAAGGCTAATGAAAAAAGATTATTCAAGCACTGCAGATGCAAATGAATGAAGCATCCCCTCCACACCCCCCTGAACCTCTTCTCTCCAGAGTACCCAGTACAGGCTGAGGAGGGAGGCCAGGCAGTGTTGAACTGTTTTCTTCCATGGCATCGACTTCTGCTGGGAAAACCAGAATACCACTACTCCTGGGCCCCTGGACAAACAGGAATTAAAAAGGTCTCTCCACTTTTCACATTTTTTTCTCAAATGACAGTGACATAAGCAGTGAATTATCCCTTTTCAACTACTTCACATTGTCAAATCAGTTTTATTTGTATAGCACTAACAGGGTTAGGCCAAGGCCTAAGAATAAATACAGAGAGAAACCCAACAGTTCCCACAATGAGAAAGCACTCATGGAGAGGAAAAACTCCCTCGTAACAGGAAGAATCCACTAACAGAAACAGACTGGGGTGGGCTGCTGTATCCACTGGTTGGGTCAACAGGAGAGTAATGGTTGGGGGCAGTAATTATACATTTATACTGACTGAATGAGCGTTGTTGTGGTAGATCAGAGATACATGCAGAATGAGAACAAAGAGAGACAGTGAGGAGAAGCACAAACTAGATTAGAGAGAAAATGCAAAGTTAATGACATGCAGTGATGTGGCTTAACTACTGAATGTCAACATTTAATTATAAACTTACCTCTATGCCCACTTCCTGATACCCATATATTACAGTATGTTCTTTATTTAGCTTCATTCGTGAATATGTAGGTTGACCATCTGCCAGCTGTTTCACCCACTAACTTAGTATCACTTCCTAATTTGTAGACACAGCTGGATGAAAGTGATTTCAAAGCCTTGGTGGTGACGCATGACTCATCTATAGTGTTAAATCAGCTGCGTGTGGATGAGCAAGGAACATATCGCTGCTCTCTGCAGCATCAAGATGGAACTATCCTCTACCAAGTCACTTTCCTGCTCAAAGGTAAAGTCAGAACTCAGAGACAGTCAGTATCAAAGAGAGCAGACACTGAAACATCTTTAAACAAATGTCCCATTCTAGATGTTCTAGTGCAAGTACAGATTCATCTTAAGGGTTACAGTCACTTACTGTGGATGTGAATGTCTGTGGTTTCTGATCGTTCAGTTTCAACTTGACATCATGGTTAGACCTGTTCAATAGCAATTACTGGAAGTTGTAACACTATTTCAGGGAGCAGGCCAAGTAGGTGTGGCTACATAAGGTGAATATGTATGGTGGATGCTGGGTGTGTCAATTTTTCGGGGGGTGTCAAGACAGTGGGTGTTTTCCCTCTTTCTTATGTTTCTCTTTTGGTTTTCTGAGATTTTATTTAGTGTATTCTTCTAAACATGTTATATATATTATACACTATTGTTCTCTTGGTTCTAAGAAAAGTAAGTACCTTACAAAAGACTTCTCTAGGCAAGAGAATCAGACTAGCCATCCTAGTCTACATGAACTGATGAAGCCACTTGGATAAGGGGGGGGGCGACTTCAAAGACGAAACTAAGTCCAGCTGACCTGATTCAGTTGCCTAGAGATGCCTTTGACCTGGACAAATGAGAACTTACACAGACTTACAAAAAGCTCTATCAACCACTACCACGCAAGAACTGCACACAGTTTAAACAGTAGCTGCTAAGTTACCAAAATGAATCTCCAATATGAAAGTTCTGCCAGTATGTTTTCATGTTGTTAACAGATCTCTGTTGTTTTTCGTCCTCTTTCCTCACAGTTTCTCCTTTGCCTGACCAAACTCGCCAACCCCTCCTCACTCTGCCCTCTTTGCCTCATGGAGACAATCACTCACCTTTGCAATCTCATAAGGGCATGCTGGTGCCAGTCATTGCCATGGTTACTGCTCTGAGTCTGATGGCGGGCGTGGGTCTCACAGTCATCCTGGGGTGAGTGTCAGTAAGTGGGTGGGAGGGTAGAAAGAGAGAATGAGAGGTTAGCAGGAATGGTGGAGGTAAAAGAGGTGACACCAAACGATGCAAGACTAAGATAGTTGTCCTGTAGTTTGTGGGTTGAATCTTGATTCATGAGGTTTAGGTATGTATGTCATATGGAACTACAATGGATAAAAAAAATCTGATCGTTCTTTATTTTGGAGAACAGTATTAAGCTGTTTTCTTTAGATGTAGCATCACTTCTAGGAAGTTATGTCAGCCACCTCAGAAATCAACAGGGGCTTAAACACATATACATAATGTACAGACAATTAGCTGTGATATTTTATGCGTTAACCTATGACTAAATGCATCACTGTGTTGTTTTTTTGTAGAATGATGATGAGACAGCGGAGAGCAGTACAGGAGCTGAGATACCCACAGTGATGTGTTACTGTACTGTGCAGTAGTTGTACATTTTACCCTGTTGTTAAATACATTCTCCATGGCAGTGAGAATATATGTAGCTAAATGAGACAGGGGTATCTATAAACATGTTGTTTTTGAAAATACAGTAAACTCAGTGTACAATTCACATGCCCAGGCTAAACAAAATCCCCCAGAAACCAGTCAGTTTTCTGTTACATTATGCACCAGCATTGATCTGACCCCAGCAGGGACACGTTCCCTCTGAATGGGGAGATGGCCTTGTCACATGGACGTATATGAGAGGAATCAGGGATGAGGTAAATCTCCCGGATTACAGTGTTTTTCAGAGATTAATGGCCCCAGACATCCAATTAATCCTGGATAATCCCCCAGTGGGAGGAGGGGGTTGATGTGAAGGGGTAAAATCCAGCAGTAGATGTTTTTATCTGGGTTTCTTTTATTCATTTATTTACTCATACATTCATTCAGAGAGACGACAAAGGGTGAGTGGTTGCACTGCTAGTAGTATTCTTATCATTCTGAAGTCACTGTCTTCTGACAACAGTCACCAGAGTCTGACATCATTTGTTTCCTTCTGTCTGTCCACTCGGCATTTTTGATGACATAAGCAGCTTCTGTTTCAAAAATAGTCACCTCTGTTTACACAAGTTCTGTCATGGTTTCCTCATCAAGTCTACGAGTCTGCCTCTACACGCTGTTGCCTTTTTTGGCTCTCATGGTGTGTGTGGTACAAGCACCTAGCCCTGTGTTGATGTCAAAAGCCTGATTTTCTGTGATGGGTAAGGTCATTGTTGTCATCAACAGGGGCGCTCTGGCTTGTTCACCGAGGGAAAACACATTTGAATCAAGTCAGGTCAGTGTTATGTATGTAGCAGCACAAAATCATAACTGGAGGACCCAAGGTACTTTTCATACCGAACAGGCTAGACCATATTCTTTACAAGAAACTGAGTGAAAACGAAAGCAAGTGATTTGTTATGTATGAGACACCACATCCAGAAATTAATGACTACCTCCCCTCTGGACTCATCAATCAAGGCTCAGGGTTTTTGGGGTAATTTCTGACAAACTTTTTGGATCACAGGAAGTCAGGTCAGGTTATGAGTTATGACAAGTATAAGAAAGGCTGTAATGACGTAACATGAGGGGGCGAATGTGTGTAGGCTGAGGCCTTCATGGATGGTGACAGGATGTGCGTGCCGTTTCCTGTCAAGCTGCTGAGATGGGGGTGAGAGAAGAGAGAGAGAGAGCGTAATTTAAGACACCCTCACACAGACACAACCTCACGTCACTACCTTCAAATTCAACTCTGGCCTCATTGCTTCATTGTGACTTTATACATGTGTGTGTTTGAGCCTACAGTGTCAGTTGAGGCTACAGTAAATGCATGCTCAGCGATTCTGCTGACAGCCAAAATGAACTGCACACATTAATGTGTGTACATGTGTGTGCTGCTGTGGACTGAAATTGCGGCCTCAGCAGGGTGAGAGTGGGACAGAATGCTATGGGACCAGCGGAAATGGGAAGATGAAGAAAGTGGAGTCAGAGGTTTAAGTGGGAGACGTTTGTGGGAAGGCAGAGTCTGAATGTGGGTTATGAGGAATTGAAGACACGGACATCAGATTACACCTTAAAAACCTATCCCACACTGCACATAATGAATACATTTCCTTTTTTGTAACAAGGCAAGGATCCCGTAGACAGCAGAGAAAAGATGATACAATGTCCTTCTCAGTGAAGATCCCTCAAATTTTGAATTCCCAATAAAAAACTCTAAAACTGAGGTTCACCACCTTTTATAGGAAGGGAAACTGAGAAAACAGGTTTACAGGGACTTAAAGGTCACGAGGAAAGAGACAACATCACATCATGACAGTTGATTCATTAACTACCTCCAAGTGAGTCACAAAGTACTTTATAATATGTAATCTGTTATTTTAGAATTGTTAACAGAACAAAATGAATGGTATTTCATGGGATTTGTTGACAGTAACAAAAATATAGGATATCTTGGCCTTATTCTTATTCTTGATGGAATTATCAGAAACAACAACAACTCTATCTGTCAGGAACTTATTTATTTGTCAGTATGTGATATTACAGAGAGGGAAGACTCAGATTATTTTGATTTCCCAGTAGAGCAGAAAAACAAGTCAAATCTGCTGTGACATTTTATCAGTGCAACATTTGACTTGTCCCAGAGGTCAGTGATAACATGCTGAGAACAGAGAGAATCTAATTCAGTTACTTTAGTGTGCAAAGGCCCGGAGAACAGAGGCAGCTCTGCAGTGGCCCAGAGAGGCTCAGATTTAATCTAACCCAAATAACAGAAATCGGCCTTCACCCTTTCCTCTCAGGCAGAGAGGGGGGCGTTTCAGCATAACGTCATTCAACACAAAAACACGGGATAACCCCAAATGACCACGTGCGCGGTAGGAAAATCAGGTTTGACGTCAATGTCCATATGAGGAGTGGCGGCCATACCATATTTGGTCGTTCCGCGTATGACGTGGTTCCTTCTTTGGAAAACAAGGCGGGGCCACGGTGTCCCCGCCCCTCACACAGCTGTTATCAATGAACTAGTGAAACTCAAAATCTAAAGCTGGTTCTCAGCGAGCTGACAGAGACGTGCTCTCCAGATACATCTGCATCTAAAGACACTCTCTGGACCGCTACATCAACTTTAGACTGTCACTGGAAAAAAAAAACTAAAAAAAAAAAATCTAAAACCGGGTTTTTTTCCCCTTAGGCCTTTGATTAATTGCGTCTAAATTATTTTGAATTTATTTTTTCCGTCATGACTTCAATTAATCAGCCTTTGGAAATTACTGGCAATGAGCTGATCCACATACTCCGGACCCCCCGGGACCACTACACCTCTGCGGGGTGCGTGCTGCTCGACTGCAGACCGTTCCTCGATTTTTCTCTCACTCATATTTGCGAGTCCCGAAACGTCAACTGGAACTCCATGCTGCGTCGGAGATCCAAGGGCTCGGTGGTGGCTCTGGAGTGGCTCATCCCGGACAAGGCGCTTCTGGGTCGGCTGCGGCGTGGAGAGTTTTCTCCCGTGGTGGTGGTGGATGACAGAAGCCGCTCCGTGGCCGAGCTGAAGACAGACAGCGTGGCCCAGATGCTGCTCACTGCCCTGCACAACGAGGTCCAGGCGCAGGTCTGCTTTCTACAAGGTAATAACACACACTCATAAATATCTATAATTTTCATGTTTACAATTTCAAGACTTTGGTGAGAGCAGAGGATAAAACTGTGTGATTTCCATTCAGGCGGATTTAAAGGATTTTCAGAGGCCTGCCCAGAGCTCTGTTACAGCTCAGCCAGAAGCCACCTCTCTACAGCAGAGCCTGAGCCGGTAGTGACGGGTCGGAGGACACCAGCATACGATCAGGTGAGGTGAAATTCAACGTCAAATAAATAATACATATTGAAAATATATATATTTACGTATTGTAAATATGTAACAAATAAAAACCGGTAGCTTGGTGTTGGTTTTAAACGTGGACTCTGGTGGGTTCGGTCTGCTTCAGGATGGCCCTGTGGAGCTGCTGCCCTTCCTGTTCTTAGGCAGCGCCATCCACTCCTCCCGCAGGGAGGCCCTGGCAGCAGCTGGCATCACGGCTGTGCTCAATGTCTCCTCCACCTGTCCCAACTTCTACGAGGGAGAGTTTGAGTACCTGCGGCTCACAGTGGAGGACAGTCTGGCTGCTGACATCAGAGCCTGCTTCTCTACAGCCATCAGTTTCATTGGTGAGTTTCCTCTATGAACACAATACCTTCAAACCTGAGTGCAGTTTAATGTTAAAATGTATCATGATCATTGTAACACCAATTCAAACTCCAGTTAAGTTAGTAGTTGCACAACACTGAGTGAATTAGTCTCTTCCTGGTTAAATGAACCATTTTTTTACACCTTAGATGAAACAAAACATGCAAAACATTACACAAGTAGCTTGTACACCATAATCCATTTTGTAGGCTAGACTTAAGGAGGTTACAAAACACCTGGATTATGCTGCATGAACCGCAGAAGAGAAGAACATGAACATTTCCTTTGTTTGTTTTGGGCCCTGAACCTTAAAGTTTAGCTCAGAAGAAGTTGAATTTCCATTATCACAGTGAATGAATGCATTTTTATATCTGGGCAGACTGCACCGTCCGTCATGCTGTGTAAAATTCTATATGTATTTCCACTAGTGAAATATTCTGATGTCAAAGCAACTAATGTGAAATGGAGCACAATAAGCTGATCGCTCTCTTCCTCTTTCCGTCTTGTCTTTTCCGTCCCGCCTGCAGACTCGGTGAAGCAGAGTGGTGGACGGGTGCTGGTGCACTGCCAGGCAGGTATCTCCCGCTCTGCTACCATCTGTCTGGCCTACCTCATGCACACACAGCGTGTCCGGCTGGATGAGGCCTTCAACTTTGTGAAACAGCGGCGTCATGTCATCTCCCCAAACCTGGCCTTCATGGGACAGCTGCTGCAATTTGAGACTGATGTTCTCTGCCAAGGATGAAGGACCCACAAGTAATGAGAGGAAATTTATGTGACTGTACTTTTAAGTTAAATCTCGTACCTCCTGTAGGTACTGGGCTGGACTCAGAGCATTATCAGGAGTTTGAACATATCTACAAATATGCTGTTTGTGCTATTAAATGTAGTACACAACAGGTAAATACTGTCAGAGAGAAGCTACATGTGTTGCTGGTATCACATGGCAGGTGGATCTGGACTCTGATGCAACAAATAGCGTTTGCAATATAAACCCCACTGGAATAACCAAATTATGAACAATTGTGATTCTGAGCCAGCAAGTTGGAACAACTATGGAGTAATTCCCCATGATGTTTTGTACTGGGGGGGGGTCTGTGTGTTACACTGTTCCACTAATGTGCCTGATTGTTTACAAGGGCTGTCCTATTTTCATACTGGAAGTCATTCCCTCACAGGCACAACCACTGTGATGTGTCTAGTTTTCATACGAGACTGCACTGTGTTAACTATGTACAGCAATACATGAATCTCAAGTATTATTGTCTAACTTATACAAAAATGCACTAACCAGAACACTGGTGTCTAGTCATAAGTCTAAACATTTTTATCTGGAGATACACAGAAATCACTCAAATTGAAAGACATTGTATTTTTTATTATGTAAATAGATTTTTTTATTTTTATTTATTCTGTCAGTCTGTTCTGAGAGTGTTGGCATTATTGCTGTCTCTTACTGCACTTTACACCTGATAGGTTCAGCTGATTCCTGCTGATTTTCCACTGAAATAAAAATCATGCTGGAGAAAAACACTGAGTTTCTTTACTCTTTAAAATGCTGTTCTGATTACACACACGGTGTGTAACACACTTCACTCCTGTTTAACATTAATACATAATAAGGATTTCATCACTGACTCTCCAGACAAAGTCAACTCAGATCAGTTAGCACTGAGCGCCTTGCAGTGTTTTCATGGAGCACATTACAGATCCACAGTTCCACACTGACCTTGTTGCACTTGTATCGCTCTGGCTAAATCAGGAGGTATTGCAACTGTGCATTGCTGAGCATTTTTGAGGATTTTCCTCTGGGAATGGGTTTTACAGTCCAACAGTACTTTTACTTTTGCTCAGTGTTCAGCTGAATCCAGGTATCCCTCTGAATAGTATGGATACACCTTAGAGAATTCAGAGCTTTTTTCAGGAACACTGAAAATGTATTTGTAGACAACAGTTTGACGAAGCAGTGCAGCAAATTTGTTGTCAACTGAACAAACACTGTGGGACAAGAGAGGTAAAATAAGTTTTACAGTTTCTGAAAAAGACAGTGATGGACTCCATACTTTGCACTGGATTTAAGCGTACAAAAGTTTTCAAAGTATTGGGGCATCATTTTTGTGAAAGTTGCATGTATGGTTGGTTGGTTTTTGTGCATATGAAGTAAGATTTCCTAGGAAGAAGAAGAAGAAGAAGAGGAAGAATGCTGTCGAAAACAATAGGGTCCCAGTGATCTACCTAGTTAAAGTTTCTGTACATTGACTGACAGAATTGTTTGTGTTTTATCTTGACTGGACTTTCATTTCATCCTTATGCCCTGAACTGATAGAGACTGATACAGATTTTCATCATGCTCCCCATGCACTTCAGGGTGAAAATAAACCTCTGAATAACTTATTAAACCGCTGGGGGGCACATCAGGTTACATGAAGCCCTCTCCTCTCCTCTCCTCCTCCCTCCCTCCTCTCCTCTCC
>OMNW01000485.1:0-12112 GCA_900303245.1 Selene dorsalis | reverse complement strand
GCATCCTGCACGTCTGTGTTTTATATGAAACACTCTATATATCACTTATTTCTAGAAATGCAGTCAGAATACATGAGTGTCACTGGACCGCGTGAGTCAAATGCTTCAGCATGTGAAGCCCTGCTCCCCCTTCATGAGTTATCAGCTTCAACACCGTAGCCACGGCAATAACTTTTCAGTCAAGTGATGCAGCATGTCTCAGCCGCAGAGAGCAAGTTCTTTCAATTGGTGCTTCGTCGCTCTCTCTCCGCCCAACAGTAAAGAATTGATCCACAAATGCTTCATTTCATTCACCTTTGTAAAAAATGACAGCTTTGCGGGCAGTAGCACTTTTCTCCAGCGAGAGCCAATAAAGCAGCTTGTTTAATGCAAGAGTGTTGGCTCAGGTGGAGCCAGACGGAGTCCAACTTTAGACACTGATCAATACCAGATTTAGTAGATGTGCTTCTATAACTCTGTCAATTCAATTTATTCACTTGAGGATATCACTACATTTAAGAAGGCTAATCAAATTTGGACTTTTCCTCCAGCACCAGCGCCAGCGCCACCACCGGGTAGACGTAAGTGAAATATCTGTAGATCCACTTTCATCTCACTCAATCATCAACTCTATTTCAATGATCATTGCCATCAGCGTCATCTTTATCCAGACAATACTGCCTCTTTATAACTAACTAAATAAATATGGTTTAATCTAAATATTACAAAAGAACCTGGACAAACTGTAACCACCACTTTATTCTTTATCTATTCTTCTTCTTAAAAGAGACATTGCATTTATCCATCTATGTTGCTATGCTTTTGTGCTTCTGTGTCAATTTGAATTGAATCTACTATTTGACTCTACGTCTACATTTTATGTGCCATTGTTAAGTTTTTATTACATTTGAATTTAGCCCCTAACATAAACCTCATATTACAAAGCTAACACTGAAACTTAAAAAAAAAACAACAAAAGAAACTAAAACGAAGCATTTTAAAAATATATATGATTTGGATCATCCAGCAAATTGCTGAACAAAAACTGATTCCATCGAAACCTCAACATGTTAGCATTTAGCTGTGATTGATTTTAACATCTAACTGCTGAGTAGGTTTTATTACTTTAAAACAACAAAGAAGGTGATATATTTGTAAATGTATATAAATTATACTATACTACTGTATAAGTACATAGTAAATACACTGACCTCTGCACCACGACAATTCACCACCACAAAGTGCTTTTCCTTTTTTTATTACTTGTAATGTATTCCTGTCATCTTTATTTGTGTTTCCACTCTTGCCAATTTTCTATTGTGTCCTTGTAAAAAAAAAAAACCACACACATCTAATTTCCTATCTCAGAAGGTCTCCATGCAACGCTTTATTTACATTCAGGGTCATCCACGCGTGTGATGCTGCTTGACCCCGCTGTGTGTTTTGGCGCAAGGCACTAGAAGCAGGGAGGAAGACAGATGGGGCCAGTATGGGGGCCTCTGAGCAAGTTCAGCAGAAAAAGGGTTGAAAAGTGTGTAAGTCAACGGAAGAAGAAAGAAAGTGAGTCACAAGCCCTCTAATGAAAGAGATGCACCCCATTTACTCTTAAACAGATCCCATTAGAGTCCATAAACCTCTCCTGTCCCTCTGCTGCGCCCATCTGTCTTACATGTATCATGTCTGTGTTTTGGCTCTTGTACCATTAAGGCCAATGATATGTGATTTACACTGTGTTGTGTTCCAGCAGCTACACAGTGCTAGATGATGACAAATGGACACACTGTGGTTATGACATGTTTAAAATGAACAGAGGTCTGTTTACAGTCCAGGCCTTTGTTCAAGCACCGTGTTTCTGGCCCTGACGAGTGGGAACCAATGAATGATCTTGGATGTTCTCTCGCAGAACGCCACGTAGACATGGATTTTAGTGGAAGGAGGACACACACACACACATGCTATCATTATCTAACACGTATGTTTTCAAAGTACATTTTCATCAGAGTTCATGCACCTGATTTCAATTTAGAAAAGCAGAGGAACAAAGAGTGTAGTTCTGGTGTCATATATACTGTTGTTTGCACAACTTTGGCATCGACGGGTGTGTAGTTCATACTTTGTTGATTTTGGAAGAGGAACAAAGTAAATACAAGTTCATACACATTAAAACAAACTATTCTTTGAGTTAGAAAGCATTGTTGTTTTTTTAATCCAAAACATTTGATGATAAACCAAAATTTTTGGGGCTGAAAACTGTGGAATATGCAAAGACATTGATGGACTTGTAGGCTGGTCAAAACCTGCTGATTTGAAATCGAGAATTGATCAGGTCACTTACTGTTCAAACCTGGAAATGAGGCTGATTCCCGAAAAGGTTATAAAGAGAAACCAGTGATTCCCACTGTCGAAAAAGGCAGTTAAAGGTGCAGTTTTCTTACTTTTCTTGGCAACCGAACATGTTTACCTGCCAGGAGTGAGTTGTGGTAATCAATAGACAAGAGCAACAGCAAGATGAGAGGTTATCACCTTCCCTCTTTGCAGAACTACATCCTCAGAGGAGACTGGAGGCCTCTGTGAGTCACTCTCAGAAAACGTGGAGGCTGGGGCTAACAGGTTAGCATGCTAACTTCAGAAGAAGAAAAGATGTGATACGGAGACTTTGATAGTTTGATACCGAACTTGCACCATTTCTTTCTGACACAGCTGTTACTGCTGAGACTTGCTATGATGCCCCAAGCAATAGCACAAAGTAGAAAATAGCTCCTTCACAGGGAACTGTGGAAGTCAATATTAACAAAAGCTTCAGTAAAACAGCGAGTGTCGTGAGCAGAGCAGCATCAGCTGAACCACACGGAAACAAAGCATTTAGCACAATAAACTAAAAGCTGAGATCATCCAACAAATTGTTGAAAAAAAGTTGCAGATTTCTTTTAATTTAAACAAAAACATGAATAAAAACAAATGAAAAATCCAACCTCGTTAATTAGCAAATATTAGCATGCTAACACAATATGCTGAAAGTGAAAATTATAATCATCAACATGTTAGCATTTAGCTTAAATTGATTTTAGCAACTAAGTACAGAGCAGGTTCTACTACTTTAAAACAACAAAGAAGATGATATATTCTACTTGACACAACTGTTAATGCTGACACTTGCTGTGATGCCTGAAGCGATGGCAAAATATAGAAATAGCTCCTTCATGGGGAACTGTGAAAGTCAATACTAAGAACAGCTTCAGATGAAACAGCGAGTGCGGTGAGTAGCGTAGCATCAGCTGAACCTTCGTGCAGCTCCTTTGCCAAACATTGATGCAGAAACCGGGTCGACATGTAGGAGGAAACAAGTGCAGTGGGTGGATGAGTTAACACTGAGCTCACCACAGGTGCACACACAGGTTAGCACCATGCCAGGTCTTAAGCTCGGAGGTGAAAATACTTTGTTGTGTGGTTGTGCGGCAGCCAGTGGTAACGGGAACATTACACAGTTAGAGGGAATTATGGATTCTGCTAAATATCAGCAAATCCTGGATACGAACGTCCTGCAGTCAGTCAAGAAACTGAAAGTGAAAAGAGGCTGGCTCCTGCAACGAGACAAGGATCCAAAGCAAACCTCAAAATCCACCATGGACTACTTTGAGAAACACAAGCTGAAGGTTTTGGCGCCCCCACAGTCCCTTGTCCTGAGCGTCACTGGGAATCTGTGTGTGTAGGTCTCAAACAGGCTGTGCCTGCGAGAAAAATCCTTAAATCAGGAATGAAAGATTCTTAGCTGCTACATAAAGTATTTACAAGCTGTGACTTGGGTGGGGGGTTACTCAGCACTGGCTTAGTAGGGTGTCCAAACACAATTACTGTTTAAATGTTTTATTTTATTTGTATTTAACTCCAATAAATACATCTCATTCTTCCGCTCTGTTTGCTTCAGAGCTGGATTAACTTCTTTTTTTACTTCAAAAGTCAACGAAACATTATTTTCCCAGGCGCTCCATTTTGTTGCTATACAAACAGCATTCAACATGCTGTTGTGAAGCAGTTTACTGTGACTCCGAACAAAGGCTGGAGTGTGTTTATAATTTCATTTCAAAGCCATCATCACAAACAGGTAGACGTGATTGTACATCTCTGATTCCTAATTTATACAGCCGAGCAATCAGATGTCCAACAGCTGCCTACTTGTTGTTTATCAGTGGTTTTAACACCTAGTCCGATCAGTTTTAAAGTTACATCAAAAACTTGACACATAAACTGTTCCTCTGTACTTTACTCTCTTATTAATGCAGCAGAATCATGTAAAACCACATTAATGGCTCTTTGTTAAGTGATGTTCAGAGACTTTGCTCTCACACAAACATAGAAGAAATAAAACACATTTTTACTTTCATCATTGTGAAAGTCAGTGTAGCAGCTCTTCTTCAATATAAACAGTACAAAGTGTTGAAGTGCATGTGTGCCAGTGCAGGAAGCTGTTTTTAGTCTGTGTGTTCTGCATTTGGTTCTGCCGTCTCTTCTTCCAAAAGGGCAGGATGGTAAAAACAGAGTGTGGGATGAGTCTCTTGGCTTTCTTGTGTACACTGCTGGGGCATATTTCACTGAGGGGTGGTGGTGTGGTCCCAATAGTGCACGGTGTCCCCACAGTGCAGCAGCAGGTTAAGGAGGTGCAGTGGAAGTCATCCAGCAGTTGTTGTGGGAGGTGGGCCTGTTTAAGTCTCTGCTGGGCACCTCCCCCGCCTGGTAAGACATGTTTCTAGACCAGGTAAGACTGGCCAAGATGTAAACCCCCTGAAAATTGAAGCACTCCACGCACCTGGCACAGAGATTGTGTTTAAAGCTTAAACTGTAAAGCAATGTGAAAACCGACTCCATCTCCAGTAGAAGCCACGGCCTTGAAGAGATAAAGTGATAATGAATAATAATGGCTTTCATTGTATAAGATAAAAAAAAAGAGGCTCATGAAGGGAGATGACGGGATATGATACAATGGTGGGAGGTGAACGGGTGGATGACGGTGTCCTCTTGGCCGAATCTCTTGAAGATCCGAGCGGTAGAAACATGGCAGGAATTTCCTAGGAGAAGAAAAGAAGGATAAATATTTTCCTCAGTGAACTACGGAGCTTCATTTGCATGAAAAAGTGGTCACACACACACACACACACTTGGGTCATACTGAAGAGTGTTTACACTTAAATCTCAGATGGTTTCATTATTTATGAGCACCCTTGGACCTTTTAGCGCTGCACAGGATTGGAAGAAGGAGAGAGAGAGTGAAAATAAAAATGAGTTTTATGATGTTGCAAAATTACCAACATGTGTAAAACCTAAACCCCAGTGTCTGCCTGTCAAGATGAGGAGGGTGTCATGAATTGTGTGCATGTTGCATGTTTGAGTGATTACTCCCTCCAAGTACTGATCCAAACTTTGTCACACACAATCGGCTCTGCTTCTCTCGCTCGCCAATAGTTCCCGTAATTTGTCACTAATGAGGACATACACTGATTACAAAATGTCATGGAAGAGATTGTTTCCCAGACAGATCTCATGGGAAAAAAAAACTGTGTGACAGGAGCAGAAAAGGTGAAATAGGGTCAACAACGGTAAAAGGAGGTGCAGACAGTGGACTCAGATCCAAATGAGGACACATTTCAGCCGAGTGCCGAGCTTCAAATCTGAAATGTGATCGACATCAGCTCTGAGCCAAACATATTTTATTAATCATGGTGCCGCATCATGTCGAGTGAGAACAGAGAACAATGTGGAACAATAGAAAGAATTTTTGGGGCGAAAAAACAAAGGAAGGGGGAGCAATGAGTCCACATGATGTCTTAAACATCTGGATCCACAAGGAAACAACAAATCAAGGATGTTTTTTCTTTCTTTCTTTCTTTCTTTTCCTTTTTTTTGGTTTGATTCAAACAAATACTTCCAAGTGGACCAGGTGTCCTGGAGCTGTTGGACACAGTGACAGCTAATACATGAGGGGGAAAGCCCAAGTAACAAGCATGTATGGTTCTTCTACACAGCCCTGTGATTTACTATGATACTTCTCACTCACTCGGGGTGATCACTGTGGTGCATACCGTCCAGAGTACAGAGCCTTTTCCCTGGGAACATCACGGTGGTCTGTTGGCTGTACTCTCACCATTACAGCAGTCTGGTGCAGGTGGGAGGTGGGCGGAATACACACAGGGCATTTCTAGCCGGTGTACCTCCATTAGTGCCCTTGCATTTGCAGTAGGGTCATCAGCTGGAGACAAGCAGTCCTCCACATTTTATTCCATCCCCTGGTACATTTGTGGACCTTTCCCATTGTCAGAAGCCGGCGAGACACGCTGAGACCCGGCTGGCCGCTTGTTAGAGTACAGTAGAGATGGTGGCGGTGTCACAGCTAATACAGGTTCTGAAAGGCTCCAGTTCTGTATAGTCACAGTGAGGGCTGGGTATTGAACCTGAATACATGTTAGTACTGACCAGAGTGTGTCTGTTACAGCCAGTGGGGAAAGCTGCTGATTACTGGGAGTTGGCATTGATCGGTGAGATTTGTCATCTTGTTTACTCATCAGATAGTTTCCAGTTTTAAAGACGCCATGAAATGAAAAATGCATTTTCCAGCTTTAATCCTGTAATCCACATGCTCATTGTTCATGGATCTGTTGGTATTTGCCAAATTCATGTCAAATCTCTATGTACTGCATGATTTCAGACGTTCGATGACTCATCCTGCACTCATGAGTGGAAATATAAATCCTGTCAGTCACTGTGACAACCTGGGAGCTGTAACGAGCCGGTTCTGCCGACACTGTGTGTGAGCTTGTGCTAACTCTGGAGTGAACCTGCATTTCTCCCCTGCTAGCACAACGGCTACCTTCGGCTCGCTTTTCCCTTGTTTCATCTCTGCCTGTCTCAACACCAAGGTCCACAGATGTGTGTGTGTGTGTGTGTGTGTGTGTGAAGGTGAGGGAGAGAAGTCCTCCGTAGCAGCAGAAAATCTCACAGGTGGTGCTCAACGTACATTCAATGCAATTGGCTACAAATCAATACCAACAGGTCTCGCTTCGTGCTTTTACAAGAACCATGCTCTGAGAGCCACTTCAGGATGTCTATGGTTTATTTAATCTTGACATTTTCAGATCACATTTAGTCCAAAACACCACAATGTTACACATTATGAAGCAGAAAATTTGTGATATCAGCTGTAAACTTAGTGTGGTTCTGAGAGAAAATACAAAGTCACAAAGTTTAATAGTTGACATCAAAATAGTCAAAGTATGGGAGCTGGGAGGAGCTGATTTCAGAAACATCAGATCAGGTGACATTATTTTAAAGATTTAAATGCAGGAGCCTGATGTTCATTTCCTGGTTCCAGCTGCCAGTTTCTTTAAACCATGAAACCGTGGTAACGAAGCTCCTCTCATCTGAACAAAGTAGTTTTAACCCCAAACACCAAACCAAGTCATTGTTGTGACTAAGCATAGATCTTAAATGTAACATTTTCACATCAAAAAAACAATTTATTTTTCCAGCAGCGTATGTAGCTGTTTTTTCTTCAGAGAATCTGGATCAGATTCAATGAATCAGTGGCGTCAAACAGCATTTGTTTTATCTGTCAAGTGTTTAAAATCTAAAATAGGCTGATAAATTTGAAAAGTAAAAACAAGTATGAAGTTTATTATGAAGGTTGTGCATCACAAACTTCCGAAGTCAGTCACCGTGTTTGATCAGTGTTGGTTTAATTGAATCGGTTCGTGATTAGACTTTGTTGAGCAGATAGAAGCAGTTAAGAGCAGAAATGTTACTGTTGCTGTTTTACAACTAACAGACCAGTGTGGCTGGAGATACTTATTGATTTATCTGCCAACACCACAAATGGACTGCAGGAAGCCTGGCACTGTGTTATTTCTAGACAATACTTGTCTTTCATGCAGAATTTGTCCGGTGCAATGATCAAAGATGTTACAGATGTGTGGTAGAGTGTCTTCTGCGATACAGATGTGGACTTGGCTGCAACCAAAAGGGTTTTATTTCTGCTTCCATTAATTGAAGGACACTGTGTGTTTGACTGACTGTATTCTGCTCCGTGTTGAGGAATAACAGGTGCTGGTCTGTCCAAGACTTGGCCGTTTCAAGTCTTGACCTCTACTTAGCTCCGAGCTCCTGTGAAAAACATGTGTTCTTGACCGTCATTTCCAAAACCATGAACCGTGACCCCACAGCTTCACGGCACTGAGACGCTCATGATATCTAACACCTGAACTTGACCACAATAATATTGACATGTCTAATGGAGGTCAAAGGATCTCCTGCACTAACAGGTTTGAATTGGCTTACCACAAGCCTTTTCAATAAGCCTCCAAAGCTGCAGCGGCCGTCATTAAAAATATACACTGGGCTCCGAGCACCGAGGCGAGAATCTTCACTGTATGTGTGCTCTGAAAACATTGATGCTCCTCTCACTTTATTTGGATAGTTTCGCAGCGGGATCTTTGCTTATTTTTACTCATAAGTGCCCGGGAGTAATCAAATCCCAACTGAAATATTTTCTTTGCCGCCAGTACCTTTCTGCCTGCCTCTCTCGCTCCCAGGGAAACGTCCCCTCAGACCCAGACTCTCTTTTCCAAACCAGGGATTTACGGAAGATTAGGGAAAACTATGTAAATGACACTGCTCCTGCAGAGTCAAGCGTAACGTTAGACCCCGAAAAAGATGGAAGTTGTGGAGTCGGGAGAGGAAAAGGGGACGAGATGTAGGTGGGGGGAGAGTGGAGATGGTGGTGCTGGTGGGGGGAGTGGAAGGGGGACACATCCTCGGGAATTTCCCTCGGAAATCTGTGGATTATCCCACCAGTTTTAATGAAACTTGTCAGGATTAAACACGGCACAAGTCCACTGTGGCTGGTGCTGGGGTTGGGATAGGGATGGAGCACGGAGGAGAAGAAGCAGGGCGAGAGATAAAAACCAGGAACCTATTATATTCCTACATAGCCTAATTTGAGGTAAAATTTCCATGAAGGGGCTTAGTGATGGGGCCTTTGATGAGACGCAGGGGTGAGCGCACGAGACGACGGAGGAGGAGAAAGTGAAAAGGAGGAAGGAAGACAGACACGGTCAGACTCCGGGGGAAAAAAAAAACACACATCTATCAAAGTTGTGTCTCGCTAAAATGGCTCTCAGACGAAGTACGGCAGTCCTCTTAGACATACTGATTAGCTGAAGAATCTCTCAATCCTTCCCTCTCTCTCTCCTCCCTCCACCTCTCCTTCTGTCCGTGATGAGCCGGTCACCTCGGTGTCAGCGGTGATGGCTAAGTGGGAGCTTGAGCACTTCCTTAATCAATCCGGGTAATAGAGAGGAGCTCACCAGCCACACACACCCCTCTCTCTCATACATACACGCACACACACTCAAAGACCTGTCAGCTCTCATTCTCAGTCATCGGCCCTGATGCATTGAGGCGTCGGGCTCTCACTCATACACAATGGTGGAAAGGGAGTAAACAGGGATGACACATTGCTGTTGATGCACCTGCACACAGACGAGCGATGCACATCAAGGACAGATTACTGCAGCAGCGCATGAATTCACAGACTCACACAGGAAATTATGAAGTGCATAAACCTTGCACACACACACACACACACTCTGTCAGAGGGACATATGCAGACAGCTGAGAATGTCATGCATGCACAGTCAACAGGCGAACCAATAAAGAAGAGGACACGGCGAGGGCGAATAACTTGATAAGCCGCGGTATGCTTTACGTAAACACTTGCCTCTTTTAAAACAGAGCGTTTTTGAAGATGTCGGGTGGAGGGGAAGTGATTGTCAGCAGCGCTGGTTGGTGACGGAGCAGCAGCAGCAGTCAGCTGCTCAGCGAGATCATGGAAAGACACACAGCTGTGCACTGAGGTGTATGTGTGTGTGTGTGTGTTTTGAGTGCATCAATGAAGATGTTTCCATCCCCAGACAATGTCTATCGGCACATTCCAACCTTTGTGTCGATATCCGGCCACATCTGTCCACTTTCCTCAATATCTGCCCTAAATCCCACTCTGCCTCCCTCTGTCTGTCTGCCTGTGTTCTGGCTGCTCACTCAGCCAACTCCTCTGTCTCCCAGTTTGTTTTTTTATTAATTTATTTTTTTTTAATTTATCCCCCTTCTGCGTCGCTGTCTCTTCACAGACATCTTTTTCTATCCCTCAAATCATCCCTCCATCTCTGTTCTCACCCTGTGACCCGGTCCAAATGGCCTCAAGATGTTGCTGAAACTCATTTGCATTTACTTACATCCCAAGAACGAACGAACGCAGCCAAAGGAAAAAAAAAAAGGGAAGAAATGTTCACCACATGCTGTTACGGCCAGAGGAGGCTGGTATTATGTGATGTCATCCGCAAGAACACACAACCCCACATGTCGTCTGTGCCAGCAGCTCATTGCAGCCTTTGCTTGGTAGTTTTTATTGTTAGGAGACCACAGTAACTGCAGCGGCAAACGGAGGAAGTCAGGTGACAAACAAAGTCAATGCAGGACGCTGAGGTGGATCGATTCCTCGACAAAACACCGGACCGTCTCACGGGAATCCTGTGCACGTCTCAGAAAACCGATAAATCGAAGTTGTTTTCTTTCTTCTGTTCCGCAACCTTGACCGCACTGCTTATTACTGTAACCATGATGACAAAGGTCCTCCAGTCTTTAGGGGGTACTCATTTTAACCCAAACCGCTGTATTTTCTTAAGGCTAATAAAGTGTTTTTTTGCCTAAACCTGACCGAACCGTGACCGTTGCTTGTGTTCTGTCATTGTTACCATGACAAGGAAGGTCAGGTACACCTTCCACTGGTACACTAGAATCGAAGGGTCGAGAAAAAGCAAGAGGACCTGTTGCAGAAAATGTATCTGGCCTTAAAGACACATTTTCCAACTGATATTTGGAGAAAATCACAAATACTGCACTTCCATCAGTATCGAAATACAGAGTGAATAATCCACAGTGATTCATTGCTGCTGCCTGGATGTTGTTTACCTCACTTCCTGGCTCTGAATTTGATATTTTCCATATCACAGTACGGATACATGTCCTTCACATCCGCTGATAAATCTTTCCCTTCATCCAGGAGCTGAGATGGAGCCAGTCAGAGGTAGCACTAGCTGCTAACACTTGCCTGACGTCAGCTGCTCCTGTCGGAAATTTAACTGTCAGTATCCATGTTGTCTTTTCAAACTGCAGGATTCTTTAGAGCAGTTTCTGGAGCTCACTCAAACACTTTGTTTCACTTTGTTGTGGTTCATTTAAAGCAGATATGTTTCTGGGACGCATCGTGACTTTGAGAGATCAGTATGTGCATGTTTTTCCAGACTGATGACATTGAAACTGAAACATATCAGTTCATCTTCACACTTCTGTCAAAATTAAATACTAGACTTTACACACTAAATACTTGCATTAAAGTTTTTCCAATGCAAAGACAAGATTTTAAATTGTGTCGCCATGATGCTGCAGCTTTTTCCGTCTGCTTCTGACAAACAAAATAAATGTTTTCCTCTCTTTTTTATATCAGAAGTCTCATTAAGTTCACTTCCTGGAAAACTTGAGTGGTGACTTCATCAGGCACTAAAGGTTTCACATAAAAATTCAAATAAAACCATCACAGATTTTCAACAGTGCCCCCCCCCAGTCCTGCTTCTCAACCACCAAATAAAAAGGGCCTATCTCTGGCTGAATTCCTGTGGATTTACACATCCAACAATCCCTCCTCCTGTTCCATCCTCCTCCCCTGTGTTCAGCTTCTAATGAGAAATTCACTAATCTAAGGTGTCTTAATAGAGGTTTATTATGGCTTTTGGTAAATGCTGACAGCAGGAATGTTATTTGCATATTGGCAACAAGGAAAACATCCTGAGAACAGGACATCTCGTTGTCCAGCTGTTTAGTGGTCTTCAGGTTTTTCCACACAAGTAAATACAAGTCAGCTGAAATAACTGATTTGGATACTTCTGGCTCTTCTTCTCCTCCTCCTCCTCCTCCTCCTCTGCTGCTGTCCTCAGCCTGGTGTATGCCAGTCTCTCCTCTCCCTTTCAAGGGAGGAATTCTCCGTCGTAATCCGTCCCAGCTGTGGCAGATTGCACGGCCAATTAAAGAAAAA
>OMNW01000484.1:0-11308 GCA_900303245.1 Selene dorsalis | reverse complement strand
CTTGTAATGCACAAGACCAGCTGCAACAGTTTACAAAACCAACAGCTTGGCTGCGTCGTCTAAAATGCTACCAGGCGTTCAACAACTATAAGACAAGTCCTGGACTTCCCCCTGCTCTGTTCAGCTACATGCCAAGTGTAAATATGTGTGTGTATCAAATTGTGCAAGAGTAACCTAAAACTGTAGAAAACATGCAAGCAGACATGAGCGGTTTTACTGATTCCTTAATGTCTTTCAACTTCAGGTGGGGGGTCAGGACTGTGTGGGCTTGCTATCGTCCAAACCTCAGTTTTGGGTCTGGAACCACTGAGCTGACTGTCAGGAAAATGCTAATTGTAAAGCTTCTTGGCTTTGAATTCTGTGCAATTTTAATCCAGATTGTTTGTCTGTTGAAAACTGATCCAATGAGCTTATTTTTTTAATTCCTTTTTTTTCTGTATTTTGAAAAATAAAATACAAAGACTGGTGGTTAACAGGGTTTCCAGTGGCAAAATGCAGGGTTTGTGTAATGATGACAATAACTGTAACACAAAGGCAGGTGGAGACACTCTTTCAACACTGGCATACTGTATACGAGCACACGCACGAACATACACATACACTAATACACATACTAGACAAATACACACAGGCAGAGACACACATAGAATAACCAAGCTTAGCAGTGGAACCCCACCAAGCAAATAAATAAGCTATTAATTAGGGAAGGAAAATGTGATTGGCCACTGACTTGGCGGTACTATGATTTATTGCACGTGTCACCGTCATCTCAAAGTGACTTTTACTCTCTGTCAGTGAGACACGTCCAAATAGAGACTGGCCTATGTTGAGAGGGATAGATTTTCCACTACACTGAGAGGGGTAAAATTGTCCATTTGTTCTGTATCTAGCCTGCTGAATGCTGACATGTCAATATGTCTTATGGAAAAGAGAAAACACTGGAGTGAGGGTAATTAGAAAGTGTGTGCAAGTGTGTGTCTAGGCACACAAACTTCTCTCTCTGGCCCATATGACCTCAAACATAAACAAATCCAGTTGTGGCTTGATGAAAGTGCAGCCACCTGCAGAATCCTTCCACCAAGAGCTGTCCAGACTCTCATTAGCGTTACGTGTAAATGTGTGTGTTTGTGTATGTGAGAGTGTGTGTGTATATATGTATATCTTACCATGTCTGTAGTGTGTGTTTTCACACTTGGCAAAGGGGGGAAAGCCCCGCCATTATTAGTGTTTCATAGCACAGCTTTTGTTATTGGACAGAGTCAGGACTTTTTCAACAGCACTTTAGCACCATTCGTATTGACATGTCATGATGACCAAGTGGACAAAAGAAAACACGAAATGGTGAGAGACACTCAGTGTGGACTGCCTCATTGTTTTTACAAGACCTGTCACAGCCTAAAACACATGACGGAGCAAAATCCTGCTCAGTTTATTTCCAGAACTAATTTCATATGAAAAAAACAGCAGTAACGTCCCAAGGGAGTTTTCTGAATTGTGCCATGAGGCATATGCAGTGGTTTCGAATGTACAGCTCAAGATCAAGTTAG
This sequence comes from Selene dorsalis, assembly GCA_900303245.1. NCBI lineage: Eukaryota > Metazoa > Chordata > Actinopteri > Carangiformes > Carangidae > Selene > Selene dorsalis. The sequence goes on along the minus strand of OMNW01000484.1, from coordinate 9,761 downwards.
ACCTCGATAGAATGACCCATACAGTAACCTAGTCATATGATTTACCAATGAGGCTGAGTAAGTAGTCATAGCAACTAGAGGAGGACCTTACAAAGCTTGCTCATCATCATCCTCAGGCGTGAGGAGCAGAAGAGGGCCCCACTTGGAGGTTTTCACTGTAGGAAAATGTTAGCATTCTGTTGCCAAAAACAATTCTCCTCAACTCTGGATAATATGAGGCAATACAGCAACACGGCCCAATGATGGCTGCGGATGTCACAAAGCCACAAGTTTCCAAAAAGAACCAGCAGCAAACAAACCTCAGGGCTTTTTGAAACAGGGCCCTGACTGACAACCCATTGGCTGCAAGAGCCACACCAAGAAAGCCACAAATTGAAAGTTTTGCTATGCATTTATTGGGAACTTTTGCAGCTTCTTGGCACAATGACAGGATTTCATTGTGGTGGCAATGGCTGGATGGGTTATTGATCTTTTTGACGTATAGATGAGAGAGGAAGCGGTCTTTCACTGTGGGTCATGTTGAATAATAAACTGCAGAGAGAGCGTATTTGTGTCAGAGATCGAAAAAGAAAAAAGAGAGAAAATGAAAGGGAAGGCTCTGTTTCTCATTGCTGGAGCCTTTAAAATAGGAGCTAACCATCATGTCAAACATGATCTCAACAAATGGATCTGACTCCTCTGACTCCAGATACTGGCAAATCTGATCGGAATACTTCACAATCAATGAAATACATGGCTGCCCAAAAAAGGAAGAAAAAGCAATTGGGATATCAAGTCTCCAGTGTTATTCTCTGAGGTCTCTTGCTATCATTTGAACTCCCTGATAATGAACCTTTTACACTTTCCTGCCAGAATCTGTTAGAGACTGTTTGACTACGCATACACGTCTGATTTAGTCTGCTTTTAAGCATTAAGTCAGTTGGTGCCTGGTTGTACTTCCAAGTCCTTTCTCTGGCTTGTCCTTTAAAAGGGTGTAAAATAGGGCTATTTCGGGACTTCCCAGAGATAGAGGCTTTGACAGCTGACCCAAAACAAGACCAGCACTATGACTTGTTAAAAACATGCCTCAACAATGAGGTTGCTCACAGAGCTTAAGAACTGAGGTGGGAAGACTAAGGCTGGAGAGGGAGAAAGGAGGGCAGAAATTTGCACCGCTAAATACCAGGAAGTTGGGCGTCCATCAGATAGAATATATTCATCATGACTTTAATAAGCGGGAGACTTGAGGTGCTTTGGCCAAAGCAAACATCAAGGGGAGTGCTGATAGAAAATTTTCTCTCTGTCTCAGTCTAAGCGGTTCTAGAAAGTTATTACGAATATAATCACTGTTTGATTCCTTATCGCTATCTCCACTTCTGTGTGAAGCTTAATGTGAGAAAATTATACAATTCATTAGTAAAAGCGAAAAGAAAGAAAGAAACTGATGCCAGAGGAATGCATGAGATGCCATTGTCTGCGAGTAAAAAGAGAGATCAGATTGGCTTGACACTTATCACACTGCGTTAAAGCTAACACTGTTACCCAACCCCACATCCAGATGGGTCTATACAGGGTGCGGCCTCTGACGGAACTGAGAACTGTTGGTAAGATAGAGCTTAGCGCACAAAGGTTAGATTTGGAAGGCAAACACTCAGAACTATTGTGCGACTCTGAAAAGTCACGGCCTCTTGTCAAATACAAACGGCTGATATTTACAGAATGAGCATTGACCCGGTATGTCCTTAGAGTCTTTACGTGATTTATGAAGAGAATACTATAGTGAATTATCCTGACAGGGTTCACTTTGACCTCGGACAAACTTGTCTCATCATTTCAACGTCCTGTATTATTTGCAGGTCTTGCATAGACATGTGTGGTCTAGGTGTCACACATTATGCACTTGATTACAAATGAGCTGATCAAATACTTGTGTTCATAGGTTTGACAGTTGAGGTGTTTGAAGTCTTTTCTGCAAGACAGTGATGTTACAAAGTGAGGTTTGCAAACAAACCTTGGGAAAGAAGCTCGCTTTCATGAAAAAGAGTGAGAGGAATGCAAAGGGAGGTGGAGGGAGGAGAGACGGATTTGGCAAATTTATTAAAAGGGTCATATTTTCATGGGGACCTTGTATGGCAATCAATCACCTGAAGACCAAGGCCCTTTATCCTTTTAAGGCCGCTGACTCTGAACTTGATATCGACAGACCCATACAGATAAATTATCTGCTCGGCCTCTGCTTTATTGATAAATCATTTGGGCAGATGATCAGTAATAATCATAAGTGAATAAGGGGGTGCCGATAGATCTCCTGCTAGCAGATGTTGTGACAGCCACGGCGTTGAGGTCCAATAAATACCGCTACCTTTTGGCCTAAGAGGATTGCCTACACAGCATCAGCAGCTGCTGTGGCATGCCTTTCAGATAATGATATATCACGTACTCCCTCTTCATTTTGATAAAGGTTGCAGTTTATCGATACGTGGTAGCAGGAAGAAAAATAATATTGCCTTATTTCTAATGATCTCCTATTCTCCCCATGACACATATTGCCTGCAAGCAAGCAGGGGGTTATGGGAGTAAGATTTAGGGTCTTGGCTTGAGGGCATATAGATTGAATCAAAGGTCATGGCCCGGATACTTTTAATTTCACATACCTCAGTCGAGCAAGATGCCTTCACAGTCTATGCATATGAACGTTTACATTTATGAATGACATAAATCTTATATTGGCTTTTCAGCTCAGCAATGTCATATGTTTCATATCTCCATTTCCCCTTGCAAAGTGAATTAGTGTATTCAGAAACATAGTCTGGACCACGCTGTCTGTCCCTCTGTGTAGGGCCAGAAAGACTCTTGAATACAAATTAGGAATTCCTTTAGGAAGGTAAAAAAGGATGCAGAAACAGAGAGAGGGGGATCTCTCATCGGACCGGTGGCTTTTCTGGAAAGCAGCCAGGGAGATATTGTCACGTGACGAGGGATAACTGGCAAGTAAATTGCATATCGTTTACCAGGGTCCGGCTAAGTATTTACAACGTTTGCATATTTCAACATAAACAGAGGGGTTTTGGAAGCCTTTCACTTCTCCCCATTCACTTTCAGCAAATCAAATACACATACAGGAAGGAAAGCTGGCTCACACAAGAAGAACTAGATGTGGACAGATGTTACAAGAAAGAAGGAAATGACAAGACAGAGAACGTTAAGTGTTTGGTTGTGAGTTTTTTTTTTTTCCTTTTGTTTGTTCGTCTGTCAGGAATCTCTTCGCAAATCCATCCTGTGGCTTTTCTAAATTTTAAATCACACACACACAAGCTCACACACATATACAAGTAGCTTGGGCACAGGCCCAGACATTGAAGTGAACAGTCTCCAGTGACTTAGAGGCTAAGTGCATGTACAGTATATATGGGTCAGTGCCCAGGACAAGCAGGGGCTTTCTTTAAGGCTCCAAGGGTTTACACCGAGGTCAAACCCTGCACACGATGATGATGATGCTTGAGAGGGCCAAAGCTATGCCGAGTGATTTGCTGATGAGATTTCTCCAGCAGATAAACAAACAAGGCCTGACCGTGGATTTCCTGCGCAGAGGTATGAGTGTGTTTTTGTTTTTGTGTGCAGCAGGGTACTTTATAGATATGAGTTTGATCTCATTCATCAAACAGAAACCAACTGTACACATACTCTAACCATTACCTAATTACAGTAGTAACAGTAATGCAAATAAATTATCAGACACCTCCAGCAAGTCTTCTGTCCTCTGTTCATGCTAAGTATCCACTTAGTTCTTTAGCCTGTCTTCACCCTCTCAATGGCCTTTTTGTGCTGGTATAGCCTCTGTGTTTACAGGGAAGACGTGAAGCTTAGATGTTAGGTCATCAGTAGGACAGGGATGAATGGTGCGGCATGTGCTGAGGAAAGAGTAAACAGATCCTTGAGTTCATAAGACACTCTTTGTTAGATAGGTAGTGTGTATTTTTGGCTGCTTTTATTGCACCAATACACTTGAACACACTCTTGTTTTCCTATATTTAATTAGTCACAACATACGTGTAACTTAAGTGACTGAGATACACTAAATGCAGTGTCTGTTAAACATAAAGGTGTCATTCCTTTTACTGAAACAGATAGAGCGTGTTTCTGACTTAGATGATTGATTCAGCTTTCTACAATGCCACTAGCAACTGAAGAGAAAAACTTCAATATATTTTTAAGGCTTAATTCAAATGCAATTACTACTGAATGAAGCACGTACACGATATAAATACCAGCAATAATAATGGCAGCTTAATAGTTCTAATAGCTGCTATTATGTGTATTATTTTGAGTATGATGTGGAGATAAAAGACAAAACGCATTTGTGTGTAACAAATGGACTGTAACTACTGCGCTGTTTATCCTCGTGATGTCTTTTGGTGGCCAATCAGATTATTTACACGGTGGAAACATATAAAGACCAGAGCAGTTAAGCCAGCTGCTACTGCCAAAAGATACTGTCTGGAGATACTAGTTACAAACGGTTTCTTTCACTCTGGTGGCCGGTGAGGAACCTATTTTTCATAGGGTTTATGTGAAGAAAAGAAGAAAAAAAACAAAACGAAAACAAACAAATATCAGTGCCAAATTTCAAATAATGGCACCTAAATCATGGTGGCTGGTAGTTTTCAAATTCTCTTTTTCCATCCGTTGGAAGTACATGAATAATTAAATACATTTCAAATAATGGCAGAAAAGCTTCTGCAGACTTTCAGGCTATAACAAATCAATATCAAACAATACTGATGTAACTGCTCTTTGTTAAATTATTTGCTGACAGTTTCTGTAAAAAGCTGTAAAACACTCATTGATTCAAGAGTAAAAAGCTATGAGTGCAGTGTTAAATACTCTACAGTACTAAAAGCAGTGGCACTGAGAAACGACAGGTCAGACTGTCCACTGTCTCTCCGTCATTTATTCACTCAGTCTAAAGTTTGCTGCTGCATAACAACCTCTTTGACGCTCTAATGCTCTGTGTCATTTTTCTTTTCTTCACAAACCTCCCTATGTCTTTGTACACAGCCGTTTTATCCTCACTCTCGAAAGATAGCAACATTAATCACCATGAGAGCTGTCTCCAAGTCCACAGGATCAACCCATCACCTCTACAATAAATGTCAAGCTGTCATGATTTATGCAGCTAACAAAATTGATTAGACGGCTACAATGTCCCAGGACATTGTAATCACATGATTCACTGCTGTCCTGTTTACTCAACTTGCTCGAGAGATCGTGTGTGTCTGGGATGAAAACAGTGCTAGGGTTTTAAAAGGAGCTTCTCAATGATACAGTTGCATCTTAGAGAGCGTCAGTCATCAGTCTTTATGATTTGGCCTTGAAGACACTGAAGGAGATATAATTGAGTGCAGATAATGTAGCAGTCCCACTCCCTTGTACAAAGGCCATTGTCTGATGTTTTTGTCATCAAAACTCGAGATGAGACGAAGTGTCCACGTCTTTGATCATTTCTGGGATGGTCACTGACTTCAAAAGGCTGCGTAGCAATGATGTTGCAAAAGCGATGATAATGATGCTTCAGAGGATATCCCAAGGAACTGAATGGAAAATACTGTGTATTACAGTGGACTTTGTGGTGTGAGGCGCTGCCAAGGACAGTTTTAATATCAGACAGATTCTCAACTCGCTCAAGTCACTCCAATGTCCAACCTCTTTTATGACATATGACCTGAAAAACAGTCACATCAAAACCAACCATCAGTTTTCAGCAACCTCCATCATAGGTGTGTCAGACTAACTTTGTCTAAACTTTGTCAGAGACAAACATGTATCTATAATATGCAGGTGAATATGAATGCTTATTCAGTTGACCTTCGGGCTCATCGCAAATGAGTTTATTAGCTGGGCCATATAAGGTGAAGGCTCTTTACAACCCTATTAGTGTGAAGCAGAGACTATCTCTGTCACTAAGATTGATGTTCCCCGGCTTATCGAGTGCTTCCGTTATCAGCAAAAACCTTCACCAAGGGATACTAAGTCCCATTTGCACACCTCAGACTTGAGATGCATCAAACCTTACAGGTCTTTATCATCGGCATCATCGGCTGTTAAAACTCTTCTTACTATCTCCATGGTCTCGGCGATAGGGGTTTTATTTGTTAATATCAAGCTATCATGATCATCCTGTCTGTTAGAATAACAAAGCCATGACAGGTATAGATAGGATGCGCTGTCATGGTCTCTGAACCTTGGTTTATAGCTGTCTGTCTGTCTGGCCAGTCCACAGGATGATGACAGATGACTTTATTGGGGGAGTTGCATGGTCACAGTTTGGAGCCGGGACTTTCCATTAGTCATCTAACTAGAGCAATCAGCATGGAAAATGTTTGTGAACACCCTCTTGACCCTTTTTTTTTGTTGTTTTTATATTTGCAAAGCCATAACGTACACTATTCTACGCCCACGCCTTAGTCTATTTCAATAACAAAAAAGAAAAAAATTAAGACCAACAAAAAAGAGGAGAGAAGAAACTGATTTTGGATCCTTTCACTCATTAAATTTCTTCTATTTTGGCCCCTGCGGTTGTAATAGATGACTTAGGGAGAGAGTTATTGGACAAAGGAGGAGGGGTGAGCTTGGTGAGAGGAAACTTATCTGTCCTTGGGCTGTGGGACAGAACACAGTGCCGGCTTTATTCAGCGTCTCGGCCCTGTCGTTAAGGAACGATGACACACTCCTCCAGGCCCACATTAATCTTTAACAGTGTGATTTCTAAAATAACACCAGTGTTTTCCTTAAGGCACGTGGGGAGGGAAGGCCTCACTCAGTCCTGCCCAGCTTCGTCAAGATGTTTTTTCTTTTCCCCACACTGTTAACGTTGGAAAGCAGAGAAACAGGGGAAGAGGTTATGAAACTAAAAAGATGGACATGAGTTTGAACAAAGAGAAACGGACAGGCACATAGCTTGGGAGTATGTGGCGCATGAAGTGGATCTGGAGTAGGTTTGCTGCAACCTCACCAGATGTTAAAAGCCCTTGACCTGACTTATTCACCCTGACAGTGGCAGGCAGCTCCAGTGGCTCCCTCATGCCGCACATTAGTGTTGTTAACAGTGTTATCACAGGGCTGCCCTGGGCAAGATAAAGACTGTGGGCGCTGATGGGCCTTAAGTGAATGAGGGACTGGCTGCAGACACGTAGCCTGAGAGGAGAGTGACAGTCAGCCTGCCTCTGGTTAATGACAGTGGAGATATAGAAGCTGAAACAACAACATTTTGTGGGGAACTGTGTGTGTTTAACAGCGGGCTTGGAAAGGGAACATTGGGAGAAATAGGACAGAGCCACTAATGTTGTTTGGGTTTTGGGAGCCTGACAGGATTGTCTCTTCTTTCTCTCCCTATCAGGGCAGAGGGAGGTAGCTTGGCCAGTCGCTGGTGACCATTACACAGCATGATAGCGCTGTAGCTTCGAGGCTCCCCATCAAGCTACGTAGGGGGGCTCGTAAGGCACAAAGAAAAAGATGGAAGACAGTGTAAGCTGATTCTGACAGATAACCAGAGCCAAAACCACTGGCTTATGAAGCCAATGGATTCTTGTGATAAAATAGCATCTCTCTCCCTTTATCTCTCCGTTCACACCCCCCCATACAGACACAGTATATCTTGTTTCACAGAATCTTCAGTTCAGTAGACGTGAGAGTGATGGCACTGTTCTCTTTATAAGACTTTTTAAGACTTCTTCAATCCTGTTAAGCTGTTGCAGAGGTTTATCGTTTTTGTAGTTTTCAATAACTTCCATGTGCGTTTCATTTCTCAGCTCCTCCCTCCTTCCTCTGTCTCCTTTCCGCTGAGTGCTACACACAGTGTACAGAAGGTCGAGCCAAGGCTAACATGTATCTATAATGTGTTCATCTCAGGCAGCCCCCTGAGGAGCGGAGTGCTGCTCTGGCTCGTTGGCACAGCGGACAATGTGGGTGTTGTGTGGAGGAGCTGGCTGGCTATCCACTCACAGACGAGTCAATCTGGGGCCACTGCTGAACTGCTGCCTGTCCTGCTGCTCTAGTGCCTCAATAAGACCCCTCTTCACTGACTTTCTTTTTTTTTTTTTCTTGAGCGCTTCCCTTATTTGTTTTGCATTAATTTTTTTTTAAACGTCCTAACTTTTTTCTTCCACTCCACATGCTGGACTTGATCTGTTCTCCCCCTCATGCTCACTTCAGTATGCTTTCTTTCATGGGCTTGTGTGTCTCCATAAGTGTTCGTGCATGCCTACATGAGAGTACGCCTTTTCACAGTGCTGACACCCGGGAGATTGAGACATCAGACGCCTGCTTGCTGTGGTAAATTAGCCATTCTTCTCAGGGGCTAATTGGAAATCTAAATGTTTTGCAGGGGGAGCGAAGAGCTGAGGAACTATGGTCGGCCAGGGAGCGGAAATTTAGATTACACATATTTTTTCCAATGTTTTCATTCAGTTTTATTTGGTATGAATTAATTCTGATCATAAGTATGTTGAGGAACACTATAAAGAGCAAAACATATTTTGTCAGAATGGATTATGGAATGCAGTAAACAATGTTTATGAAGAAACCTTTTGTGGAGATGTATTTGCATCCTGAAGCCCATGCCACATTTAATGAGAAAACACTCAAAGCTCTGAATTAGAGGCAAATACATTTCCATGCATAATGACCCGACCACAAAAAAGAAAAAAAAGCATTAATTACAGTGGCTCCATCTACATAATTCAGAGTAAAATATGAAACAAGAATGCCACTTACACTAATTGACTAATTCATCATAGGACCTTGTTGGTAAATGTTCTTCCCTGCTTCAGTAGTTTTGGCAAAATGAAAACATTAGCATAAAGTTAAGATTTGAGGCCCACCAGTAAACACTGGAAAGTGAGACTGAACAATCAAGTATTTAATGATTATGACTCCTGTCTTAACCCTGGAGCAATCAGGCTAAGAAAATGTTATGCACATAAAGGAGCAAATGTAAACAGATGCATGATAAATGATTATGATTATTTGGTCCATTTTTCCTTAAAAATGTATAATTTTAGAGCTTTCGTGTGCTATTTTAGAACTAATAAAAATAGCACATGGTTGCAATCCAAAAATTTCTTGGCAAGCATCATTGTCAAAGTCTCTTGACAAGTCAAACTGGTGTGACTTTGTTCTTTCGAAGCAGACAGTCCTGCGAATGTGGCCAGAGATTGGCCTGTGCACAGTTATGGGCGGTACTCCCCGTCGTTGGGGGTGAGTTGGAGGTGCTGGGAAAAAGTGATGTGCATTCACAATAAATGAAGCTGTGTGAGTAACCGTGGAGAGAGTGCTTCTTAACTGATGAGCCCAAAGACAACTTCCCAGCTCTTCTTTGCCACATGGAGACACCCACCACACTAAAGACCTACTGCCATCTTTGGAGTGAAGCACAGAAAGACAGTGAATGGCTGAGTTTAAGGCTCAGCCATGAAAACAAATCTAAACACTGTGAACTGAGTTTTGTCTCACTCTTTTTAATTGGCAACAGCAGGTTTTTGCCTCTTTTTCTTCTCTGTTCAATATGAATAAATGCGACAAGCTTCTGATCCCGGCTTTTCAGCCTATGACTGTTTATTTATCTATTTCAACTACACCCAAGGGAACAAAAGGCATGCAGAATGGCCACTGACAGCCATGTCGAATATCTCTTTCTGCCAAATCTGGCTGTTTTCTCTCGCTGCTGTCACTTGATGTCTTTATGCAAGGCTGAGAGTTCACCACTATGAAAAGGGTGGGGGGCG
>OMNW01000483.1:11120-30517 GCA_900303245.1 Selene dorsalis | reverse complement strand
GGGGGGGGGGACGGGTGGCACAGGGAGTTTGACTCTGACTTCATGTGTAAAGATCACCGCTCATAGATAAAAGTTTGTTGGAGGTGATGGAGCCAAGACTCAATAAGCATCACACACAAGAGAACACATGCAGCTCAGTGAGTGGAGAAACCTTTGGTTCCTTATGTTCCTCAAGCATAAAATATTTTCAAATGTTTCTACAATGGATTTAAAAAAATCAACTTTACAGAATACATTGCAATAATGTAGCCTACGTGTAGCTGCATTTTGAAGAGTGCACTGGTGTGTACCACTGAACAGAGCGAGAGAGGCATCTGGACCAACAGGAGAAATCAATATTCTCTTAATCCAAGTAGATGTTTGCTGAGCTCAGATTACACAGTTCCACATTACAGCATACAATGCATAACATGTTTTCACCATAGACACATGTGGAGGCAAAGAGCCATGCAGATAGTCTGAAATCTCCGCCTCAGCACTATGGAGGTGAATGAAATTGGTCTGTGGAAAAAAAAAAATCAATATCAACATGCAACACCAGAGCCTGTCCCTGTTACTAGAGAGAGAGAGAGAGGAGCGAGGGAATGGCTTTCTAAATATTTAATTCTCTTGGGTCTTTGTATGTGTTACAGTCTATATATAATATTTTAAATCTATGTTTCTATCGACAGAAAATTAGTCAATTTGAAGTACAATGTTGAAATGAATAGTGTGTGGTGAGTTCACTCATCTGTTTTCACTCCACGAGTGAGATAAGAAGAGTGACATCAGCTGGAGCCAGGATGTGGTAAGCCTAGCTTAGCATAGAGACTGGATGCAGTGGACGCAGCCCGAGGTTTAAAAATACACCTGGCAGCACCAACACCTCTAATACTCACACACCAAGAAGAAGAAGAAGAAGAAGAAGAAGAAGAAGAAGAAGAAGAAGAAAAAAGACAATATAATGTCTTTTTTTCTGTTTATGTCTTTGCATCAAACTCATCCCTGAGCAGTGAAAACACACACAGCACGCTGCAGCGTGGGAAGCAGGGAAGAGTAGGTAGCTTGCCCAAGAGCACTTTACCTATATAATTAAAGCACTGTTGATGAACTCCACCACCCACAATACAAACCTCTATAACTATTAATCAATTTCAATTATGTCCAGACTGAACTGAAGAGATAAATGTCAGATAGTTTGTACAGTCAATGCACTGACTGAACACACTGGCCCAGCATCTTCCTCTGTGGCTGTGTGCTCATGATAAAACATCCTCAAGTTGCACAGTGAGTGTGTCACTGCCTTATTACACACTGTCTGAAGTGTGTGTGCCTCTGTTCTTCTTTATATGTGATTTCCTGTATGTAAATTTGTTTGTATCTTTGTTTGATTGGAGCTTTGTAATTTTGAACTTTGGACAGGGCCTGTCTGTCAGTCCTCATGCTAAGCTAAGCTAAGATAAACTAAGCATATCTTGATCCAACCCACAAGTTTAATGCAGACAACAGATTAATAATGTTTATGTTTTGTATCTACACCATATGATGACAGAATCCTACAAAAATGTTGCATATGTGTTAAAAAGGAGAAACTGAGGTCAAAAGAATTCAGACACTTTATGAGACTTGAAGTTTAGCTCAGGTTCCTCGGCCTCTCTGGATCATCTCTGAGATGTTTCTCCACCTTAACTGGATCCAGCTGTGGAGAACTCAGCTGACTGGACTTGATGTGGACACACACACACACATCTGTCTGTAGGAGGCGTTACAGCTGACGATGCAGAGCTCAGAGAGAGAGGAGTGTGTCGAGGCTGACCAACATTCCTGCTGCACTGAAGGTTCCCAGGAAGAACAGAACCAGAACCAAAACCAGAACCAGAACCAGAACCAGAGCTGGTCCCAGACTAACTGAGACGTCGGGGGGGGGGACCAAGAACCTGGTGGTCACTGTGAGCTCCACAGATCCTGTCTTTTTTGTGTCTGCTTGGGCTGCATCATAATAAAATAGCCAATATTACAGCCTCTTTGTCAAATAATCATGATTTTCAACTGATATTCAGTTCACATAAAACTTCACTGTATTACTCACTAACACACCCCCCAGTTACAGATGTTATCATGATTACTGAAATCTAACACAGCAGAGTGGGTTCACGTCTTTCTCTAGTTAAAAATACAACAGCACATCTTCTCTGACATCCTGTGTGTACATTCAGTGGAAGTATATTCTGTTAATGCTGCCAGTTCCCAAGAAGTACACCCTCCATACAATATGACATGTTTTTATATCAGAAGCCAGAAGTCTTTACTGTCATTGTTGTACAGTGAAGTTTGCTGTGCAGCTCCTGAGGGTGTTTGACACAGTTATTCTTCCATATGCATACCTGTCCATGCAGGTGAGCACTAACAACATACATAATATATATATTAACCTGTATTAGGTGCTATTGCATGTAATATTATATTATTCATTTCCACCACACCTTAATGCACTCTCTTCCCTCTCACACTCTTCCATTACACTGCGTTTACTACCTTCACTTTCTCCTCCTTGTAGCTGCACTCCTCTGATCTCTGCCTTCCTCCCACCCTCACCCGTCTCCTCTGTTTCCCCCTCATCTATTCAGCCTCACTGCTCGATCGTCCCTGCCTCCTTTTACCACTCGCCTGCTCACTCTAATGACATTCTTTTATTTTTCAGCCTTCTGTTTCTTCCTAAGCATGTTTATTTGTCTCTCTGCCCCACAGGCACACAGAGCAGCATTGCAGCACAGTTGCAGGTGTCAGCAAAGCAGATGCTGTTTTCTCTTAGCTTGTTGTGTGTGTGCTCGGTCAGCACTGGAGACCATAGTGTTGTCTTGTCTGTGCTGCTGCCACAGTCCTGCATCCTCACCCACAGTCACTACACCCTCCGCTTCTTTGTTTGACTTTGTAGAAAAGCTTGCAGAGCCAATCACATTACAGTGTATTCCAAAGGAGAGGGCAATGAACTGTAAAAAAATTAGGAATATGATGATTTATTGATGAGGACTTCAGTCAGTTTCTCCCACAGTGACGCTTGAGAGCGACCATAATGCCTGATCTCCATCCAACCCTCGATGTCTGTCACACAAAGTATCAGATTCTGTTGATTGGATTTTTAATGAAACTCTGATGAATAAAGTCTGTGAGTGATTGGCCAAAGATGAAAAACAACATTTGACTGATGCATGCAAGATTGGGCAACATATGTATGTTGTTTCCAATTACTGTGAAATCAATATCAAAATCAACACAAATACCCAAAGGCTTAGTTCACCCAAATGATGACAACATCTCCTTTTCTTCCATGTTTTCACTTATTTCCTCTTTGATATAAGATACAAGACATGATATGTAAAGAGGAAATCAAGGGAAAATGTGCTTGTTATTCTGTCTTACACGCACAGTAGTGGGCTGTGAAGGTACTGCAAGTGAGGCCACAAATTCTTTGAAAAACAGGACAGCAATGTAGGTGACGCAGGTGCAAAAAAAAAAAACTATAATATGTAAATCACGTTTTTACATGTTTTTGGATTCAAACGATCTGTAAATGTTAAAAAACAAAACAACAACTTCTTTATTTTCCTAATAAAGGTATAAATGTATAATACTCTGCTACTCACTCCACATCCATAGGGGGCAACATTTCATCTCTTTGCTCCCATCGCCCCCATACGTTACTAATATCTGAACTTTATCTCTTATCTGTGCATTTAGTGTTGATGTTGTATAGATTGTTTAAAACAAACACAGGCTGTTACCAAAGACCCCGCCCCCCCGTAGTCACCTACATTTTGAACTTCTGCTCTAAGGTGATACAAGTCAACAAAAACACACACCAACAGACTTTTGCACAGTTTTTTTTTTTTTTATCATACATATATCAACACATAGGTCTTTATCCCATATAACCTGTTATGTTTATGTCTTTATCTTCTTTTAACCTACCTCATCCTTTGTTTTATATTGAGAAGTGTTTTCTGTTTTATAATGTGCAATGATTGTATGTGTGTACGATGAAATGCCGCTGTGATGGGAGGTTGCAATTTCATTGTATTTTAAATGCAGTGACAATAAAGGCATCTTACCTTATCTTATCTTGTGGCTATAGCAGCATGAGGAAGGGATGATGATGTCATGAAAAAGGCAGAATCAGAAAATTTACGATTTTAAGATTTATTGCCAGATAGGTTTTCACTTACAAGACATTTGAATTTTTGGTGCTGTTTACAATATATACAATGATAATGAAAGGTAAAATACTGGAACAGTAAAAAACATGAATACATACAGATATATGGTATATAAAAAATGAAAAAACCTGTGCACAATTGTGTCCTGCTGGGCTGGATGTGCAGAGGGTTTTGATAAGAAGATGCACAAAATGGTAAATGTATTTATACTTATTTACCACTCAAAGCCCTTTAAACTGTTTGTCGCATTCACTCTTTCACATACACATTCATGCAATGCTGTTCGCAGACAGGCTTTTGAAGCTAATCATCACACACATTCACACACCCAATGGCACATCAGGGGTTACGTGTGGGTTCAGTGTCAGTTCAGTTCAGTGGAGGAGCCAGGAATCGAACCACTGACCTTCCCGGTAGTGAACAACCCGTTCTACCTCCTGAACCCAGCATTGACAAAACCTGTTATTTACAGGGCAAATATCCCCAAATGTTACTGTAATGTGGTTCTTGGTGATTGATGAGTCCAGACACAGATGAAAGAGCAGGGTGCTGGTCCATCACTGGAAAGACTGGACTGGAAATCTGGTCTGGTACTTTTTTTTTTTAAATAAACATAACATCTTTACTTGATTATTGTATAAACATGTGTGACTGTAGTCCAGCTGAAATGGTCAATATTATAAAACATACATATCATATCATACCATTTATTTGTAGCAGCCAGGGTTTCAGTTTTCAGTGTCTATTCACCAGGCAGTTTCTGACTCAGCCTGTGTGGTGAGGAGCAGGAAGCAGTGGTTTAATCACAATCATAGCTTCTACATTTGAAAACAGCTGCATGCCTCAAGATACCCCTCTCATATAAAATGCACCCATTTGATCAATTATCAATATAAAGTCATTGATTGGTGATGCATGAATACTTATGTGGTGACAACTGAATATCTATGCAGTATGTAGGCCTATTTATTTAATCAATTTACTACCTTCAACAATATATCCTGCAACTTATAACAAATCCCAGGATGAAGGTAAGTGTCACCAACTGGTATTAAAAGTTTGAAGCAAAGGCACAGTCATGATGCAGCATGACACAGGGTGAAAGTGAGGCTGCAGTATCAGCAGGTGGAGTTTCAATAATGGCTGGTTTCAGTAATGAAAACTCACACCAGATCCCCTTTGAGAGTGTGACAGAGCCAGAAAACCCTGTTGAAGCAGTCGGCTTTCCGTTCCTAACACCCCAACAGTTACAGTTCATCACCTCATTCACACCTGACCACACCTACGTATCTGTAGCGATGGGTGTGGTCAGGTGAGAATCTTCTGGAAATACAAAAAAGGCTACTAAGTAGAAACAAACAAATGTTGAAGTCATTCCCATAACAGCTGGTTACTCTGGTTTTTAGCAGCCATTACTCAAACAGGAAGAAATGCAGATTTGGACTTTTTATTATTTTTTTTTATTTTACCAGTGTATTAATCCATATTTGGTGCATGAGTGAGTGTTTGGCATTACACAGGTCTGTACAACAAAGAAGTATTATTGGGTTTTAAAGCTATCCCAGAGCATAACTCATGTTTTCAGGGTTTCATGTTCCAACACCTCAACCACTGACTAGAGTAGAGCACTTTGTGAGGATAATAAAAAACAACTTAAACCCTTATTATTTTTTGTTAGAAAAACACAACAAACACACTGTACCAGAGGTCTTCAACAGGGGGTCCACGACCCCTAGGGTGTCCATGGAGGTACTACAGGGGGGTTGCAAAATTTTTGGTTGATAATAATATATATATATATTTGGTTTCCACATTTATGTTTAAAATAAAAAAAGGTAAATTTCAATAGCTTGTCTGCATGATTATCATGCAATTGACTGGCTTCAGTTAACAACAAGGTATGTTTATAAATGGCAGTGGGACAACCACCCTACTCACTGTACCAAAATAAATACATGAATATATGAACCTCAGTGTTATTTGAAGAATTTAGTATTGAATGCACAATAATAAGGTACGTTCATACATGGCACTAAGGCCAGTTTAATATAAAACAACATTTTATACAATAGGGAGTCCCGGCTCCATCCCTCCATCAGTTTGGGGGTCCTTGGCCTGAAAAACATTGAAGACCCCCTGCACTATACAATCTTTCTGGAAACTCTAATGACAACACCCCAGTCAGAATGATGCTATCAGACTTTATTTATTCCTCCTCTGTGCTGCAGGTGGATCAGTCTGACATTATTTAGTTACTTCTATAAGTACAAAGTCAGTAGTCTGGTCTAAAGTGCTGCACTTGCTTACTTTAAACTTGAATTTTTTGACTTGACTTTGTTGTATATCTTTTTACTCTGGTATAGTTATGAGATCATCACATATTTACACTTCTACCAACCAAACTCTCTGCTTTGTATGTCCGTGGTGGTTGCCATCGCTGAGCTGCTGCAGAGATCATCATGTGTGTGTGTGTGTGTGTGTGTTTACACTGGCTGTGTCTGCTGCGTCACTGCAGCTGCAGCTCTGTCTCTCTACACAGACTTTAGGCTTTACTGGAATGTTGGATTTATGTAATTATAGATTCATTTCTTATTTATTATTGACAGAAAAGATGGCACTCGCTCCACACGTTGTAAAAATATGTTTAGATTTTTTTTTTTTATATATGTCTCACTCAGATTCTGAATATGTATTTGTAGATTCCTCTCCACATTTCTCAGCACATACTTCAAAATTCATTTGCACATTTACATAATTTCACTGGTGATTACACACATGGATCTAGCTCCATGATAATATTTTTATATTAATGACCTGTAAGTGAGAGCTTCGAACGAGAAGAATCAGAGTTTCTTTATTGTCAGTTGTTGCCTATTAGACTAGTTATTATTATTGCACCAAGCTGATACATACCTAGTATACAGTCAAACATCAAAATGTGCAGCTCACTGAGCAGATTTCTTGAGTGTATTGAAGTGTATTACATAGATGTAACTGTTAAAGAGCATATGGTTAATAGTCTCAGTTCAGACACAGTCAACTTTCAATGCAAAGCCTCCTGCAAGTGTCTCGTGATCTAGACCCACACCCTGTGAAGGCAGAATCACTGGTTGGAACCAACAAGGCAAACTTGCTGTATGAATCTCGTTACGCACTGTTTGTTATCAACCTTATCCTCACACATGTTGACACTTTAAACAATCTATATATTCAAACAACGCGCTGGGACCCTGCTTATTGCTGCTAGCAGCTGTAATCTTAAACTTGAGATCTGCATGTCCCTACTTTTCTAGACTGAGTTGCGTTCGTTATATAAAAACATAAAACGTTCTTTCCGTCCTGCTAGTAGAAAGAAAATCTATTTTCTTTCTTTCTGTCTGGGTCCCTACTGCTTTGCTCTGCTGCTCACCACCCCTCCCTCTTCCCCCTCCACCCTCCCTTCCTCTGCTTTTGCTGGCTATGCTTTCATTCCAACCTCCTCCCCCCTCAGCTCTTCCAACCCCTTCGTCTTTCCTCTGGAGAATAGGGGTCATTGCACAAATGATTACTCAGACCCTGGTCGCCATGGCAATGCTGCCGTGTAACAGGCGACAGGCATGGATCAAGCGCAGCAAAGATGCCGATTAGTAAGCAGGCAATGGAGAAAGTAAGCCCTGCCTTTGTGTGGCTCTGTTTTGCCTCCATTTTTCTCTGTGTCTCCAGCTAACTGGAGGGAATGAGGGAGGGGAGCAGTGGAACAGAAGTAAAGCTCGCAAACATTCTGCTCACAGCCCTCCAGCTTTGTCTGCTTTTCTAGCTCGTCCTCTCCGTCTGCACGAGGACTGCTGCTGGTTTATTTCAGCTGCTGTTTAGGGGCAGTTGTAATGTTTTTGTGAGCATTTTTGAAATCTATTCTGAAGGTAGGAAATGTAGATAGAGGGGTTTTTTTCTTTCTTTTTTTGACAACAAATAAAACAATTTCAGGTTTGTCCCAATTCTTCTGCTGGGGGAGTAACACCCACAGATCCGGTCAATTTTTTAAAGGGTAGGGTAACGAATGAACACCGTGCAGCACACAAGCGATGAGGCTGAGGCAGACTATGATGCAGACCGACCATTTGGTGAAATGTGCACTCCAAACACTTTACAGGTACTCAGCGAGAAAACATGAAGTTGCTGTGGGGCATTTGTGGTCAACACCAGCAGCTTGGTGGGAAACAGCTTTTTACATTATGTGACCAACCAGCTAAAATTACTGCTCTTACTGCTACGAGGATGTTTTTACTTTTACAAACCGTTTAGCATTACCCCAGGTATTAAGCATATAGTTTATATTTAAGCAAACACCAAAAAAAAATATATACAATTAACTCAAATTAGGTTTATGGACCAGAAAGCACAAAAAGTATCTTGCCTAAAGTGTTTCGGAGACACTGAGACCACATGCTCAATGTTCAAATATCCAATAAATATTTCATTAAACTATTAAGATATTCCAGTTGCAGCTGTCTGTTTCTTTATGTGCTACTCATGTCTTGGTAATGTAACCTAAACCTGGCAACAAGGTACATCTGTGTTACATTTCCACCCCGGCCTTCTATAGGAACACTGCACTCACAGTCCTATGGACAAACCATCAGGGTCTGCAAGGCTGTTTGTGTTGGAGTCTCTAATAGTTAGTTGCCCCCCTTAGTACATGATGTTTAACCTAACAAAGTACATTTAAGTCATATAATAATACGTAAAGTACTATAAATGCAAAACTGTGTCTTTCTAAATTTCACTGACTTTGCCTAGAGTGTCTAAACAGAGACTGATGGATTAAATCAGTGGTAAACACTTTCTTTTCTTAATGTTGAATTCATCTCTCTGCAGCTTTGAGCTTGGGAACCCCATGAGCCTTCTCTCTCCATTTGTCTTTTGTAGGAGGACCACTCAGAGGCCAACTGGTGAAGCATCTGTCTACAGGATGAACAATTTGATTAGATCTCAGCTGTGGAGGACACACTGGGTGCAGATGGCTTCCTCATCAGATCTCTGAATGTTCTTTCACACTCCTTCGTCCAGTGACCCTTATTGGGATAGAACCCTTAGTAAGGTCATTCAGCATTGTGTCATTATGCACATTTGGACATTTAGACTCCTCAGTTGAGTGTAACACCTTCATGCACACGGCCATGAGTGATCGTGAGCCAAATATTGGAAGCACACCTCACCAAAATCCTAAATGTGTTCTATCATGTTTCATGAGCAGGAGCCGATCTGTCCCTTTCAAAGGGTCAATGGTGCAGTTGGTGGATGTCAAGGTTGTTGAAGCCCAGACATGAAAAGCCATTAAACATATCAAGACCATGGCTGCCATGTTGAAACTTAATGGATATTTGCAACTTTTCCATGGTTCATAGTACATGTGCAAAGATAGCCAAGGTCTTTACAGAGCTCCTCCACAGAGACAAAATCTTCAAATAGGGCACATGTCGAGATCAGATTTTCCAAAAACTAAAGCAAATCTCTGCTCAGCACCTTGACAGAATAAGCTGAGCAATTCCACTTGGAGGCAAGCTTCTCCTTCCACTGCCTCAGTGTCTGATGCAGAGGAATGACAAAGGGTACTAGGTTGTTGTGAGTCTAATGGCAAAGTAGACTAATCTTGAAGAGTTGCAGTGGATTTTAGGGGTTGACTACTGAAACTTTTCTCCTTCCTTAATGACCGGCAGTTAAGAGATTGAGATTGAGTCTAAAAGTTGCATTGCTTCCAGATGGTTAAGATACACAAGTCGGATATGCTTACATTTGCAAGATGGCTCAAGGTTAGAGCCAAATGACAAGGGTTAACTCTAACCCTTCCCTTTTGGTTACCATGGTGCAGATGTCTGGCAAGACATGTATGTATGAGTGGTTACTCATTTCATTATGAGAGCCATGTCCAGGAAGGAAAGGGTATCAACTATGATGTTTGTGCACCAAATAAATGGCCACAAATAATGCTCTGAATAGCAAAATCACCTTAGTAGGAAGCGTCTGGAGGAGAGTGGGTGAGTTCTGTTTCGTCTCTTCAGTAGAAACCAGTCAAAGCTAGCAGGTGTTTGATGCCTCATGTTATCTGCTGGGACCCTGTTTGTACTGTTGATGAAGTATGGAGCTGTTCTGACCATTATTCTTGGCTTTTTTGATCACAGTTGGCTTGTGGCTACAAAGACAGCAGTATTTTGTTATGTGGCTGTCTGTGCTGAAGTCGCTACAACTAGAGACGTTTGTGGTCGGCAAACATGATCTCTAGGGGGGGGGGTTCTACTCGATCTCATGGTGCGTTAAAGTTACGCCAGAATATCCCTTTAAGGTGCGCTATGGAGAAGCTTTTATCAGCTTCTTTTCAGTCAGGGTCTGAGTTAGCTCTCATAAACCCTGCTCTGTCTCACTGCCCTTTCAAGTCCTTCTTTTTAGCCTGTTCTGTTGAGACTTAATTTATTTCGTTTACATGTTTACAGTGAACCATTTTTTGCACAGTTACCATATTTGTTAATGTTTTTAGTGCAGTGAAGCTGAAGATGTCCAGGCAGAGTGAGAGAGACTCTGAGCTTAGGAGGAAAGACAGGCAGCACACAATCATGAAATTGTGTCTGAGTGTGGATGGTTTAGTAAACAACTTAATCACACATTGAATCACAGAGGTCAATAGAGGAACTCAGTGATTTCTAATTGTGGGGTGGCGGTCTTCGGATCTGCTTGCCTATCTATAAAAGTCACAGCACGCCGCTGCCTCTCACTGATCCTTTGCACCTGCATCCAATCTGCTTCTTTAACTCACCTGATCTCTCCAGGTTCTTCATACCCCCTCCATCAGATCATCTGTGTACCCAGCATGGCAGCCAAGTTCTTCAGTTTAAGGCGTTTCACCTGCAGTTGACCAATGTTTGCATGTTTCACACTGAAATAAAAATGGTGACAGTCATGGCATCATTGTCTGTGAGCATGTTAGCATGCTGAATTCACATATTCCATTACAACTCTTCATAGTATTTTGTGACAAGAAAAATACAGTGATTTATAAGTTTCAGGATGGTGTTCACTTTTTCTATCCATGGTACATATATTAATATTCAAGTGACTCATGGTTCAAGTAGCAGCAATGGCACTTATGCCAGTAACAACAGAAGTAATGGGATGACATTGTATATAAAGCAACAAATCCCACATACAGAGGAGGTGAACGGATGGTTCACCAAGACATTAGAAGCATTAGCGCTCTGGAAGCACTACATCAAGACTTAGAGACAGTCACAGAATATTCTATAAAGTTGCATCATGGGTATATAGCAGTTGTGTGTGGTGGCTTTCACAGATAGGCAAGTAGAGCAGAAGACCCCCATCCCACAACCAGAAATCACTAATTCAATGTGTGATTAAAGGTAGGGTTGGAGATCTATTTCGGGAGCAGTTTTTACTGAATTGCTTGAAACCCTCTTCACAACCAATTAATTTAATGCTTTTTCTCAAAAAAAAAAAAAAAGTTAGTCACCTGCAGGACAGACAATCGTGGAATAAAACCATCCAATCATCTCTTCAGTCTTCAACGAGTTACAACACGAAAAGGCAAGGCCAGTGAACTATGTACCACACTGAAGCGAGGTAGGGGGCAATGTATGTGAGGTGTATGTATGACAGTATCGCCGAAAGCCGCATCGCTCTCATTGGGACTACATTGGGTCACTCCGCGAAGAGCAACCCAATGCAGAGCAATCCTGCGCTCTGGAGGTGTGGCTTCGGAGTGAGGTCTGAGGCTTGGAGTTCTGACTTGTGTATTTTCAAACTGTGGCCTGCTCGAACAGTTTTTTCCAGGATCTCCAACCCTACATTTAAGTTGTTTACTAAACCATCCACACTCAGACACAATTTCATGATTGTGTGCTGCCTGTCTTTCCTCCTAAGCTCAGGGTCTCTCTCACTCTGCCTGGACATCTTCAGCTTTACTGCACTGAAAACATTAATAAATATGGTAACTGTGTAAAACTTTAACAAAATGCTTACGACTTATGTTAAATGTTTAACTGTAAATATGTAAACTGAATAAATGTAGTCTCAACAGACCAGGCAAAAACCACCAGCAGTGAGACAGACCAGGGTTTATCAGAGCTAACTCAAACTCTGACCCAAAACAAGCAATTAAAGGACAATTCCTGACAATTTCAACCTGAGACTATAGTATCCTAATATTTTAGGTCTCAATGAATCTGAAGGTTTTTTTTGTAATTGCTCCTGTTTTGCAGTAGTTGTGTCTGTCCCTACATCGCCACAGCAGCGATGAATGGGAACTGATACCATTTCCGCTGTTGAGGCTGTTTACATCCCTCAAATCGCATTTTTTTTCCCACAGACAGTATCAGATGGCTGCTCAAACATATACCGAGGGTTTTGTTTATTTCAAGCAAACTGACATGTTTGTAAACCGAGTCTCGTGCGAGACTCAAGTTGACGCGCTCAGTGTGTTTACAGGTAGTCTGAAGTTCCCGTTTGCGTCATAAACACGAAACACTGCTGCAAAACAGGAGCAATTACAAAAAATTTCTTCAGATTCATTCTGTTAGACCTGAAATGTTAGGATGCTATAGCCCCAGGTTGAATTTGCCCAGAATTGTCCTTTAAAAGCTCCTCCACAGTTCACCTTAAAGGAGAAGTTCCGTTTTTTGCAACCTGGACCTTATTTCTAGCATAAAATACGTTCATTTACTCACCCGAACAACTTTGGTGTAACTTGGAGTCCTTCGGAAGATATTTAGATCCACTCGCGATCTACGTATATCCATATAACGGGAGTTGTTGGGGCAACGATGCAGCGTCTAAATAAGACATTATCTGCTGTGAAACTCCTTCATTTCACCAATATGTTGTTATGAATCACCAGCACTATTCCCCCGCGAGCTCGGAATGGCTCGGAGTTGTGTTGTTATTGTCATCCAGGGTGTTTTACATGGCTTTTCACTGACCTACGACTTCGGCAGTGGCACGGAAGTGACGTCATCGAGGTCGTAGGTCAGTGAAAAGCCGTGTAAAAAACCCCGGAGGTGGTGATGTTGAAGTAGGTAAACAGAAGCACAGTTTCCACACGTCTGCGCATGTGCAGTAATGCAACATCTGAACTGACCTGAAAACGGTGAAAGCTGTGCCGACTGCAGCTTGAGCGCGATTGTCTGTAGCTATGGTAACCAGCTATAGGCAGTCACCCATCAGAAATCCCAGGACTGGTCCGTAACACGCATGCGCAAACCTCCAAAACAAGCTGTCCCCGCGCTTGACTTTTCCCAGTCTTTGTCAATGACACAATCAAGCCCATGTAAATGACAAAAGTCACGAGTAGCATGGGCTGGGGGTCAAGCTCTGGTCAAGCCAGCTTCCCAGGACAGTAGCACGCCATGGTCAACAGGGGGCAGCACTTACTTTATGACAGTTTAAATCAGATGTAAGGAGAGATATTGCTTCCACTTTGGTAGTATTTTTTTTTCTTTTACTAGTCAAGCTTGTTTACCTTGCTTGCCCTGGCCATGTGCCACTGGTATGTAGTATACATGCTTTTAGAGCTTGACTCATACTGGTGACCACGTATCAGAATATTTTGACCTCTGCTAGTCGATTTCAGTCACTCTCTCAGTTCCCCTCCACTTATAGTGACATGCAATAGTAAACTGGAGTTTCCCTTTAACTGCATGATTGATCTCTACTGCTGAAATAAGGGTTGGTGGAAAATACAAAAAGTGTCAGAAAAAGTGTGACATAGAGTGCAGATGATGCTCGGTATTTCTGCAAGAATCCAAATGCATTGCCAGCTCTTTCACATTTGGTGCTTAGTTCAGCTTGGTGTATTTGTGTGTGTGTGGTTCTGTCAGCTTTGTCCCTCAAAGAGCCCCCCCCTCAACTCCCTCCCCCCTTCTCCCTTTTTTCTCTTGCTTTTCTTTTCCTTAAAAGAGAGAGAGAGCAAGAGAGACTGGAGGGGGGAGGGGGAGGGGTCTGGTGCCAGCAGTCTGGAACAAGCATGACAGAATTTGAATTATAGAAGAAGCACAGCAAAGAGGAGAGGGAGCAGGGGAGGAAGAGGAGGGTTTGTTTCAGTATGTGTGCGAGCATCTGTTCCTGTGTGGCAGAGACACAGAGAGAGACAATTATTTCAGCAGTGGAAGCTGTTATTTCAAAGGCATTGTTGAAAAGCAGGTTTGGAACTGTCTTCGATTCACCCTGCTATAACGAGGAGTAAAATGTAAAAGACCTAAATGTGTTCAGTGCGGTGAAACACTGATTATGAAAATACTGATGGTGTAACAAACCTAAACATACAAAACCGCTTGTGCTTATTTGGCAGTTGGTGATTATCTTGTTCGCCATCTTATTTTACCATATAAGCATTGTAACATTTGACAAATAGCACTATCCACACACTGCAGATGAGGCAAATAGTGATGTCATTATGCAGTATTTGGTGATCAACTACATTAGATGAGGCTACATCCATTACAAGATGGATGTAGCCTCCTATTGGTGAGCCTGGTTTTGAAGCTCAGTTCAAGCTGCTCTACTGTTGACATCTTGGCAGTGTCTGACTCCGCCCCTAACTCCAAGGTGTTCAAAGAAAATGACCAAAGAGGTTGGATATGTGTGGAGCTGAGACTTCAATGACTGAATTTTAAATCTTACCAAAATGAAAAAACAACCCCAGTTATCACATGTTCACCCACTGGTCACTCAAAGTGTCACAGCCTCAACTGTGCAGAACGTTAAGCCTTAATAAAATTTAAGTGTTGCTGTTGTATAAATTTCAACCCCCGTACAGTTGTTATGTGGGAGGAAATTAACTGTAGAGAACAAACAGTTCTGTACCAGGCTGTAAACATGTTTATTTTAGCATTAAGGTTGTACATTTTGACATGGGAGTTATGTGGATTAACTCACTCTTGGAGCTAGCCTCAAGAGAGGTCAATAGAGGAACTACAGTTTTTGGTGGTTTATAGTTGGCTTCACTTTCTAGCCTCTGAGATTACTGTTTGAGACTGACATGCTGTAGGAGTCAGACTCTAGTGGTCAGGAGAGGACCTGCAGTAGAATTCTCTAAATTGCTTTGTTTTACTGGCAGACCAGGGTGGTGGTCCCTCTATTCAAGAAGGGGGACCAGAGGATGTGTTCCAACTATCAGGGGGACACACTCCCTAGCCTCCCAGGGAAAGTCTATTCCAGGGTACTGGACAGGAGAATTCGACCGATAGTCAAACCTTGGATTCAGGAACAGTGTGGTTTTCATCCTGGCCGTGGAACACTGGACCAGCTTTATACTCTCCACAGGGTGCTTGAGGGTTCAGGGGAGTTTCCCAACCAGTCCACATGTGCTTTGTGAACTTGGAGAAGGCATTCAACTGTGTCCCTCATGGCATTCTGTGGGAGGTGCTTCGGGAGTATGGGGTCCAAAGCCCTCTGCTGAGGGCTGTACAGTCCTTGTACAACCGGAGCAGGAGCTTGGTTCGCATTGCCAGCAGTAAGTCGGACCTGTTCCCGGTGCATGCTGGACTCCAGCAGGGCTGCCCTTTGTCATCGGTTCTGTTCATTATTTTTATTGACAGAATTTCTAGGTGCAGCCAGGGGCCGAAGGAGGTCTGGTTTGGCAGCAGCTGGATCTCATCTCTGCTTTTTGCAGATGTCGTCCTGTTGGCTCCTTCAAGCCAGGACCTTCAGCACTGGGGAAGTTTGCAGCCAAAGTGTGAAGAGGCTGGGATGAGAATCAGCACGATCTGAGGCCATGATTCTCAACCAGAAAAAGGTGGCTTGCCCCCTCCAGGTCGGAGGAGAGCTCCTGCCTGAAGTGGAGTTTAAGTATCTCGAGGTCTGGTTCATGAGTGAGTGAAGGATCGGCACAGCAGCCACAGTAATGGTGTCAGTGTACCAGTCTGTCGTGGGGAAGAAGGAGCTGAACTGGAAGGTGAAGCTTTCAATTTACTGGTCAATCTATGTTCATAACCTCACATATGGTCACAAACCTTAGGTCATGACCAAAAAAACTAGATCTCGGATACAAGTGGCCGAAACGAGTTTCCTCTGCAGGGTGACAGGTCGCTCCCTTAGAGATAGGGTGAGGAGCTCTGTCACCCGGGAGGAGCTCAGAGTAGAGCCACTGCTCCTCCACATCAAAAGGAGCCAGCTGAGGCGGCTGTATTGGATGCCTCCCTCAGGAGGCGTTCCGGGCATGCCACGCCAGTCTTTGGGATTGGACACACAGGTTTAACCGGTTTGTTGCCAAGACAGAGGAAGCAGGTGGAAGCAGATATGGGGGACAATGGAGATGGATCGGAAACAGGTAGGTGGGGAATCCAGGGAAAGCAGGGACAGGGATATGCTCAGAGGGAGGCTTGTGGGCTGGTGGAGCAGAGTGAGGCTTCCAGGGGAACCACGACGGAGCAGGTGAGTAGATGGAACCAGGAGCCGAGAATCTGAAGACAGGGAAAAAACTATGAAGAAAAGATGAGAGCCACGGCTCTATACCACGATAGCTATGCAGATGATCTGGCGACGGGTGGAGGACTGAACCAGGACTTTATGGAAGAGGTAAGTAGATGGCTGACAAGGCTCCATTGATTGCAGGTGTGCAGGTGTTTCCAGCTCCGCCCAGCTCCAGGCCAGCCTCCAGTCAGAACAGCCACCAACACACAGGAGGGACAGACTCACCCAACACCGAAAAGGAGGAGGAAAAACTGGGTAACTGGGAAAAACACGGTGCATGGCTGCAGACAATCCCAGCTTATTTCTTCACATAAAAGGTGGCAATCGCATATGCCCGTAGCCGTTCAATCCAGCACATTAGCTGGCCTTCTGGCTCCCTGAAAAACATAAGCAAAGTTAAGGCAGAGTGGTCAGTCCATACTGTGAAGCAGTGGCATGCGGTGACTTTCACAGATGGCCAAGCAGAGCCAAAGACCAGAAATCACTAATTCAATGTGTGAATAAGTTGTTTACTAAACCATCCACACTTAAAGGCTCAGTTTCTTGATTGTGAGTGCCTGTCTTTCCTCCTAAGCTCAGAGTCTCTCCTGCATCTTGGTGTACTCTGCCTGGACATCTTCAGCTTTACTGCACTGAAAACATTCATACATACGTAACAGTGCAAAACTGCATTAAAATACTTAAGAATTATGTTAAATGGTTAACTGTAAATATGTAAATTGGATAAATGAAGCCTTAACAGAACAGGCTAAAAATCAGGACTTGTAAGATCAGTGAGACTGACCAGGGTCTATGAGAGCTAATTCAAACCCTGACCCAGAAGAAGCCGTTAAAAGCTCCTCCACAGTTCACCTTAACTCTGAGTGCTTACACATGTTGACTACTGTGGCCAGCCTCCATGAGAAATGATTCATTTGTTTGTTTACTTGTTCTTGCTTTGTCTTCGTTCGCTGAGTTAACGCGCCGCTAACTGAGAAAAGACTGTTGTTGAAGTAGGTAAACAGAAGCACCGTGCCCACACGACAGAATATCTGAACTGACCTGAGAACGGTGAAAGCTGTGCCGACCACAGCTTGACCGAGCACACTTGTCTGTAGCTATGGTAACCAGCTATAGGCAGTCACATGTCAGAAATCCCAGGACTTGTCCGTAATGCACATCCTCCAAAACAAGCTGTCCTCCCCTCCACTTGACTTTCCCCAGTCTTTGTCAATGAATCACAGTCACACCCACGTAAATGACAAAAGTCATGAGTGGCATGGGCTGGACTAGTGGTAATTTTGATCCGGTATGAGAGAAATGGAAATCAGATGTAAGGAGAGATGTCGCTTCCACTTAGGTTGTACTTGTTTTTTCTTTCTTTCTTTTACTAGTCAAGCACTGCTTGCCTTGCTTGCCCTGACAGCACGCCACTGCTGTGAAGTGGACACCCCCAGCTAATACTTGAAATGCAGAATGGCACTGACGAAAGAGAGCAACTCTCACCAGGTGACACGTTGGCAACTATCAGCTTTATTGAATGTCCAACTGTAGAATGCCACCACTCTGGCTTTGTCAGGCGTCATCTGTATCAAGGACAAAAGGCAAGGTAGGGTCCATCCATCCATCCATCCATCCATCCATCTTCTCCCACTTATCCAGGACCGGGTCGCGGGGTTAGCAGTCTGAGCAGGAAGGCCCAGACTTCCCACTCCCCGGACACTTCCTCCAGCTCTTCTGGGAGGATCCCAAGGCCCAGGGCCTCCTCCCAGTGCGGCATGCCCAGAACACCTCCTGAGGGTAGGGTCCAGTGTAGGTAAAGTTGGAGCCTCTACAAGGGCTTTTTTTAGTGACATGAATGCTACCTGGCACTCCTCTGTCCACAAGATTGGCTCCTCTTCTTGCAGTAGGCGGAAGGTGGTGCAGCAAACCCTCTTTAGTATAATGCTACTCCTAGGAAGCTCTCAGATCCTGCTCTGAGCAGGGGACAAGCCAGTCCTTCACTCTTTCCACCTTCTCATCAATAGTGCGGAGCTGACTATACCATTAAGTTTTACCGCAGTGGGGAAAATTGTTGTTCTATCCTGCACCACATCTGGCACGAGCCAACAGCATCTGGGCACTCAGACTGTCTGGTAACAAGGCCTGGAGGAAATGCCCACATGCTAACCCATGCTGTGAAGCAGGGGACATGCCAGATCCCTCACCTGCTTTTCAGGGTGCTGCTGGCAGCGGCAAAGCTCATAGCAAAGCAGGCTAGCTGCTGAACATATAGTCCAAATCGCCTCTTGAAAGCTTCAACCGAATCAGCATGTTCACTCCTATCATCCAGGCTTAGCAGCAGGAGGCCTGGCAGAGCATCTCCAGTAAGACACATCACTAGCTGGAAGGCTTTCTTTGCACTCAACCACCTACCAGCCGGAGTTAACAGTTCAAATTGTGCATGGAAGGCTTCCTTGTCAGTTTTCCATACCTAGGCAGAACGCTAACAACACACACCTCAGCAGATGTTGCCATGTTCATCATCCAACCAGTGTTGTCTCCTCACAAGTGGTACTTCCGCTGTTGTAGTGGTCTCACAGACTGTTGCTTTACCTTTGTAAAGTTCAGCATGATGAGCCCTTACACACAAAACGTAACAGTAATAACGTAACATCATAATCAGACATCCGCCTAACTCAAACCAGTAGCATTACTATAGCATTATGTTAAAATAATGTCCCTAACTACTACATACTCTCGTATGGGACAGATGTGGATGTTGGTTAACAA